>ML266795.1:123524-144296 GCA_005239495.1 Nicotiana undulata
TTGGGGTTGGGCCGGGTATGGAATGGGTTTTGGGCTGGGTAGAGAATGGGTTAAAGGGTCAGGTGGGTTGGTTTTTTTAAAAATGGCTAGGATTTAAATAAATGGCTAAAACGTTAAATACCCAATTAAAATAGATAAATAATTAATAAAATAGCTAATAATTGTATAAAAATGAAATTGAGGTTAAATAAATACAATTAAGGTGATTAGCTAATATAAAAATATAAAACGGCTAATCAGTGATTAAAATGGTATAAAATATATGATTAGGCTATAATTGTAAAATTACTGTAATTATAATTAAATAATGCCAAAATTGGCTAATTTATGAAAGAATTAAATCCTGACAGGACTAGAGAATGGTATATTGAGCTAAGAAATAATTTGAAATTATTTGTAATGCGATTTATGAATAATTATTGAATATAAAACACTAAATAAATAGGAAAATAAATTGGTAAAATTATGGGAAAATGCCAATTATTATGAAAAGTGATTTTGAGGTATATATGCAAGTTTGAAAATAATTTGAGAAAAAATTAGGTATAAACAATGTGAAATATCAGTAGTAAACACGGCACGACAAAAACCTCATGCAAATCCCCATATCAACAACCGCACTGCAGAAACCTCGTGCATCACAACAATCACAACCGCACGGCAGAAACCTCGTGCATCACACAACAAGTACAACAACAATAATGACAATAATACAAGAAATGGTGAATACATCAACTCAAGAACCTACGACCACAAGAAAGGCAAAGCTAGTTCACAAGTAATAAGCATAATAAAGAATGCTAGGCATATTAAGAACAGTTCAACAAGGAAGGAAATAACATGTAACAGTCGTACCTGAATACACGGGTTGACAACAAGAAACTATTAAACAATCCAATAAATCTATGTACGGGCCGGTCAACTAAGGTATAGTCTATCCAAACTTCCTTTAAGGTCGGCAGTCCCGAAGGCATCTCAACCATTCCATTTAAGGACAAACAACATGAAAAAATCATAACCTCATCTAAGACCAAACAATTATAGGATGAGATAAAGATAATTACAATTAGAGATAAGCAATTAAGAAGACATAGCATGACAGTAAAAGGAGTAAAATCTTCAGATAAGTCAATTAGTAGTCAAATAGGCAAATAAGAGTAAATCCAAAAGTAAGACATTCTACATTTAAGCAAGTAAAGACGAAACTAGAAATTAGGAAATTCAATCCTACCAGGAACAATTCATACTCAGCGAATATAAGGACCTAAGATTCCTAAAGGGCCAATTTTCTACAAGTAAGTCCGATCACACACTAGTCACCTCGCGTACATGGACTACAATCAACACAGAAGACTTAAATCCTAAGGGGTAATTCCCCCACACAAGGTTAGGCAAGATACTTACCTCAAAGATGACAATCCGGTACTCTAAAATGAACTTCTCGGGTGAAAAGGCCTCCGGACGTCTCAAATCCAACTAGAACAACTTCAAAACACACATAAAACTCATAAGGAACTATTCCGGATAATAAAGTTTCGATCTTTACAAAAATCCAAAAATCGATCCAAAAGTCGACCCCCGGGCCCGCACCTTGGAACTCGACAAATTTTATAAAATCCGAGCGCCTATTCCAAAATGAGTTCAACCATGCAAAAATTACCAAGTTCCGATACCATTTTGTCCCCCAAATCATGAAATTTCATTTTTTGGAATTTCTTCAGAAACCAACATTTTCCCCAACTAAAAACACAATTTAAATGATAAAAACAAAGACAAAATCATGGAATATATTCTAGGTGAAGAACACATACCCAATCGAATTTCTTAAAAAAAAAAACCCACAAAGAATCGCTCAAAACCGAGCTCTACAAGTCGAAATATGGTGAAAATGGTGTAACCCTCGATTTTGGAATATATTCTGCCTGCCCAGGTTTTTGTGCATTGCGATCGTAGAAGGAGTAATGCGATCGCGAAGAAGAAAATAGCTGCTGGCCCAAAATGTGCTACGCGATCGCAGAATGGTTTATGCGATCGCGAAGAAGGAATTGGCCACTGCCCAAAAATGCACTACGCGATCGTGGTGATGCATACGATCGAAGAAGAAGAAGGGGGCGAATCACAGATGGTGTGGCTGAGCTATGCGAACGCCGGATATGGACTGCGAACGTGGAGAAGGCAAAAACATAAATACACAATCGCGGGCTGGTGTATGCGAACGCGATGAATGAAAACTGTTAGCCACCCAACAAGACTTCGCGATCACGGCTATACCTAGGCGATCACATAGAAGGAAACACCAGAAGACTAAACAACAATTCAAAATAGGGGGAAAATGACCCGTAGCCCATCCGAAACACACCGAGGCCCCCTGGGACCCCGTCTAAACACACAAACCAGTCATATAACCTAACACAGACTCGCTTAAGTTCTCAGATTACATTAAAAACACTGAAACGATAAATCACACCTTAAATCGAACTTATGAACTTTCAAATCTTCAAACTTCTAAACTCGTGCTGAAACCTATCTATTCAACCCGGAATGATGCCGAATTTTGCAGACAAGTACCAATTGACATCCTGGAGCTAATCCAACTCTCGTAATCACATTCCGACCTTGATATCCTAAAAATTCAATTGTGGTCAAACTTCTCCATTTCCCAAACTTCAAATTTTCCAACTTTTGCCGAATTGCCTTAAATTACCCTATCGACCTCCAAATCCGAATCCGAACGCGCGCCTAAATCCAAAATCACCATACGGAGTTGTTGACATAATCCAAAACTTATTCCTGAGATGTTTATATAAAAGTCAAACCTCCGGTCAAATCCCACCGCTTAAGCTTCCAAAACTAAAATCCTTCTTCCAATTCGACTCAGGATCATCTGGTAACTGAATCCAACTATGCACGCAGGTCGATATACACAATGTGAAGCTGTTCAAGAACCTACTCCACAAAACTAAGTTTATACTCTCAAAATGATCGGCCGGGTCGTTACACTAGGTCTATGGTTTCTGGAGGTTGAGACGAGGGCTTTCCTCTAGAACGAGTACTCTTTCTAGTGGAGGAAGAAGGAGTTTTGGGGTGTTTAGCCATGGGAGAAACTATTGGGAAGGAGTTTGAACGGTTTCTGAAGAAGGTTTCTGAGTGATGGGAACGATGGAGACATAGAAGAGAGATTCAAAGATTAAAAAGGCGGAGTTTTGACGGGTGAGTACAAGAAAGGAAAGGATGTCAATGAAAGGTCATGATGATTGGTTTTCCTTTCATGAACGTTGCGATTGATGGGAAAAGAGAGGGAAATTAGAGGCGCTACGTTAATGCGTACAAACAAATAAAATTAAACATCAAGCACATGAGAATTTATAAAAATCAATTAGGTCCTATGTTTTATGATCAAGAGAAATAATACCTAGTAGTCCGCTTAAGAGATGAAATCTATCTTCACGTAAAGGCTTAGTGAAAATATCTGCTAATTGATCAATAGTGCCAACAAAAGATAATTCTATATCTCCTTTGAAAACATGATCTCTAATAAGATGTTTGATGTCTATATGCTTAGCCCTAGAGTGATGCACATGCTTTGAAAGACATATAGCATTAGAGTTATCAAAAAATATTAGAATAGGTTTAAAAATAGTTCATAGTCACCTAGTTGATGAGACATCCATAATAACTGAGCACAACATTGTCCAATTGCGATGTATTCAACCTCTATAGTGGATAGTGCAACTAATCCTTGTTTCTTACTATTCCAAGATATCAATGATTTTTCAAGTAATTGACATGTCCCGCTGGTGCTTTTTCTATCTTTCTTATCACCTGCAAGATCAACATTTGAAAAACCATCTAATTTAAAATTGTTAGAGTGAGGATACCATAGTCCGTAAGAAATAGTTCCAATGAGATAACGAATAATTCTCTTTACTGCAGTCAGATGTGACTCCTTAGGAGCTGACTGAAACCTGGCACATTTACAAATACTGACCATAATATATGGTCGACTGGAAGTTAGGTAAACCAAAGATCCAATCATTCCATTATATTTGGTTTCATCAACAAGATTTCCCTTTTCATCTTTATCAAGCTTGGTTGACGGGCTCATTGGTGTGCCAATAGCTTTAGCACTGCTCATACCGAACTTCTGAATTAGCTCCTTTGTATATTGCATCTATCATATGAAGGTTACTTCTTTAGATTGTTGGATTTGAAGTCCAAGGAAAAACGTTAGCTCTCCTTTTATACGCATTTCAAATTCACTTTGCATAAGATTTGCAAATTCCTTGCACAAAAGAGGGCTAGCACTACCAAAAATGATATCATCAACATAAACTTGAATAATAAGATTACCTTCGAATGCTCTTTTGATGAATAGTGTAGTGTCTACTTTACCTCTTATAAATTCGTGACCAAGTAGAAATGAGCTAAGTTTTTCGTACCATGCTCATGGAGCTTGTTTAAGTCCATACAGTGCCTTGGTAAACTTATACACATGATAACGAAACCGTGAGTCTTCAAATCCGGTAGGTTGTTTTACATATACTTCCTCCTCAATGAAACCATTTAAGAAAGAACTCTTGACATCCATCTAAAAAGTCTAATTTTTTGAAGGATGCGTATGCAAGAAGAATATGTATTGACTCTAGTCAAGCTACTGGAGCAAAAGTTTCATCGTAGTCGACTCCTTCCAGTTGTGCGTACCTTTGAGCTGCTAATCTGGCTTTGTTTCTTACAACCTTTCCGTCCTTATTGAGCTTATTTCTAAAAACCAATTTTGTTACAATTACAGTAGTGTCTGTAGGCTTCGACAGTAGCTTCCACACTTGGTTTTTGTCAAATTGATCCAGTTCTTCCTGCATTGCTTGTACCCAACTTGAGTCTTTTAGAGATTCCTCTATCTTCTTTGGTTCAATATGGGAGATTAATGCTATATTTGCCTTCTCCTTGAGGGCTCCCCTGGTTTTCATTCCTTCACTTGGGTCTCATATGATGAACTTTTGAGGATATTCTGGTTCACTCCTCTATTCATTGGGCGTGTTACGCTCGTAGGAGTTTTCGACTCTTTCTGTGGTTCTGGTTGACTGTTGCTAATATCATTAGTTGACTCTGTGACATCCTCTATCCTATTAGTCGACTCTTGAGGATTTCTTGATCGTGGTGTTTTTTTATTTTGATCTTCATCATTCGCAATATTTCCTTTCTCGGTCGTAGTGTTATTTTCATCAAATATCACATGCACTGATTCTTCTACTGATAAAGTGCGTTTATTATAGATTCTAAAATGTCTACTATTTATGGAATAACCTAGAAAAATACCTTCATCACTTCTTAGATCAAAATTTTCAAGATTGTCCCTACCATTGTTGTGAATGAAACACTTGCTACCAAAATGTGTGGAAATAGCTTATGTTGGGCCATTTACCTTTCCATAGTTCATATGGAGTTTTCTTCATGATAGGCCTTATTAGACATCTGTTAAGAATGTGGAAAGCTGTGCTTACTACTTCTGCCCAGAAGTACCCCATTCTGTTGAGGTGATCTTGGGGATGAGACGTTGTGGGTGTATCCTTGGTCATTGTAGAAGTCTTCGAATGCTCTGCTTTCAAATTCTCCTCCATGATCACTTTGAATGGTTGTTATAAGATATCCCTTTCCTCGTTCAACTCTTTTACAGAAGATCTCAATTTTTTTCAAAGTTTCATCTTTGTGAGATAGAAAAATCACCCATGTAAAATGTGAGTAGTCATCAACAATAACAAAAGCATATCGTTTTACTCCTATGGTAGCAGTTCTAGTAGGTCCAAATAGATCTATATGAAGCAATTGTAAAGTCTTGGATGTAGACACAATGCTTTGATTTTGAAACAGTTCCTGGTTTGTTTACCAATCTGACATGCATCACGCACATGATTTCTGGAGAAATTGAGTTTAGGGAGACCAATAACTAAATCATGATTGGATAGTTTATCTATAAGATGCATGCTTGCATGACCAAGTTTCTTATGCCATAACCATGGATCATCAGATATGGATGTTATGAAAATGTGACCATCTATATTTTCAAAACCATAAAAAATATGGACATTTCCATAACTTTTTCCTAGAAGGATTATTTACATGTCTCATCTTCAATAGCGCAACCTTTTTTTTTGAATTTTACTTCATACCCTGAATCACATAGTTGAATTATTCTAAGAAGATTGTAGTTGAGTCCGTCTACAAGATAAACTTCATTGATATCGCAGTTGTTATTGAATGGAACTATGCCAATGCTGACTATCTTCCCTTTAGAGTCATCACCAAATTTAACACTTCCTCCATTTATCTTTATAACGTCTTTGAACAGGTTCTTTTCACCTGTTATGTGACTGGAACACGCACTATCTAGGTACCATTTTCCTTTGCGGCTTTTCTGTTTAGGTACCCAACCTTGCTTGGGTCCTTGTTGGTTAGTATTACTAAGATTAGGGTTGTCTTTGGGTTTCCGAATCCACCCCGAAACATTTGATTTTCGAAATCGACAAAAGAAATACTTATGTCCACTTTTATTGCAATAGTGACACACATAGGCTGATCCATTTTTGTATATTCCACTACGACTAGTGGACTCTGTTCTAGCTAGTCCTTTTTCCAGTTGACCTGTAAGTGGCCTGGTTGGACTTGACAGAACTATGACTGGAAGATTTGCGCATGACATTGAGTTGCATTTGCAATTCCTGAAATTCCTCTTGAAGTACCTCCTTTTCAATTTCACATACTTCAAGCTTGAGTTTCCAGTCTTTCTTTTCCCTATCGAGTCTCTTTAGTTCATTCATTAATTTTTGAGACACTTTTAAAGTAAGGTCAAGAATATCCTGCAATTCATTACATCTTTCACAATTATAAGATCTTACGTCGCTTGGTTCACCTCGTGCCATGAAACAATTCTCATTATCATCTTTGCATTCGTCGTCTGAAGCGTCCTCATTTGTCCACCAACCTGAGAGTTTGTTCATGTCGTTTTCCAGGAGTGGCGTGGAGCAAAGATTATCTCTTTAGGTTATGAATTTTCTTCATCACTCTAGCTTCCAAATGATATTTTCTCGTTGAATCCTCTGGTATCTTTTCTTTTAATATCTAGGCATTCAGCTTGAACATGTCCATATCTTCCACACTCATAGCATTTTCCATCATTCTTGTCTTGTCCATTTTATTGCCTGGTTCGCCTGGACGGTATCCTACCTTTTCTTATATTTCTGTATCTTCTCATTAAACCATCCATGTTCCTTGATACCATGGAAATCTCTTCCTCGAGGGATTCAGGGTCATCATCAATATCATTGTCTGTCCTTTTAGTTGTAGCCTTGGACGCGACTGTTTTCTTCTTTTCTTCCTGGATTGTTTTCTTGAGGTGGGTTTTCTCAAATGCTATTAGATATTCTCGAAACTCATCATAATATAATTTATTTAGATCTTGTGACTCAAGTGCAACTACTTTTGTCTGCCAAGTGGTAAGGAGACTTCTCAGAATTTTCCGAACTTGATCACCACTTGAGTATGGTTTACCAAAAGCTTTTAGATCGCTAATGATTTTGCTGAACCTTGCAAACATTTCTTCAATGGATTCTCCTTCTTTCATCTGGAAGAGTTCGTAGTCATGAACTAACATGTTGATGTGAGTTTCTTTCACTTTGCTAGTTCCTTCATAGGTAACGTCTTATTTATCCCACATTTCTTAGGCTGTATGACAACTAGAGACCTTTTCATATTCCTCTCCACTTATTATAACGACCCGACCGGTTGTTCCGAGAGATATATCCCCATTTCCCCCATTTATGCTTCTTTGTGTGTTGTTCAGCTGTGTCGAGTTGGTAGGTTTGGGTCCGGAGTAGTTGGGGAGTGAAATGAGGTACATAGTCTCTTAGTTAAAAATCTATGTTAAAAAAGACAATCGGAAGTTGACTTATGAGTAAACGAATTCGTATTTGGATTTTTATGATTCAGTTAGCTTCTTTGGGTGATTTTAGACTTAGGAGGGTGTTCGGAATGTAATTTGGAGGTATGTGGTAGAATTAGGCTTGAATTGGTGAAAGTTGGAAATTTAGCAATTTTGGTCGGCAATGGAAAATTAAGTATTGGGGTAAGAATGGAATTTCAGAAGTTGGAGTAGATTTGTAGTGTCATTTATGATGTGTTTGCAAAATTACTGGTTATTCGGACGTGGTTTGATAGGTTTCGGCGTCGTTGGCAAATTTTGAAAGTTTATAAGTTCTTTGGCTTGAATCCAAAGTTTAATAGGTGATTTGGTGTGTTTTGGGTGTTCCGAAGGTTCGACTAAGTTCAGGTAATGATATATGAATTGTTTCAATTATTGGTTGAGGTCCCTAGGGCCTCGGGTGTCTATCGAACGGTTAACGGATCGAATTTGTGAAGTTTGAATTGCTGAAAATCTGCTTGTGTAATTCTTCTGGCGTGGCTGCACCTGCAAATGGGGAGCCACAGGTGCGATGATCGCAGGTGCGGAGGGCCTATCGGCGATACGGAAATGGAGGCCTGGGCATTGAGAGCAGGTGAGGAAGTGAGGTCGCACCTGCGAGCCCGCTGGTGCGAAGCCTGGTCGGTTAAGTGATTCTCGCAGATGCGTACCTAGGACCGCAGAAGCGAGTCTGTAGGTGCGAGAAAGGGTCCGCAGGTGCGGAATCCCTAGGCAAAAACCTATATAAGTTGCACTTCACGAATGTTTGCCCTTTTTCCACCATTGTTGAACGGGTTTTGAGCTTAGGACAATGTTTTTCAAGGGAGAATCAAGAGGCATCAGTGAGGTAAGTCGTTTGGGTTTATTTCCAGCGTTTATGATGTTTTTTCCACCGATTAGCCATGAAAATTTAAGAGTTTAGGGTGAAATTGAGGGAGTTAGGGCTTGAGTTTTGGAGAGTTTTAAGTGAGGATTTGAGGGACAAAACGGAGTCCAATTTTGATGAATTTTATATGGTTAGACTCGGGAGAAGACGAAGATTTTAATTTTGTCATTTTGACTGGTTTCAAGACGTGGGCCCGGGGGCCGGGTTTTGGTTGATTTCGGATTTTTGGCCTATTTATGCAGTTTTTATTGTGGAATTTGATTCTTTAGCCTATGTTGATAGTATTATTCTGATTATGGATAGATTCAGAGCTTTGGAGACCGAGTCCAGAGACGAGGGAATCCCGGAGTAGGATTTTACGTTGTTAAGGTAAGTAACAGTTTTAACTCTGGCTTTGAGGGTATAAACCCAGAGAATTTGATATCATGTGACTGTTTGGAGGTGATACTCATGCTAGGTGACGGGCGTGTGGATGTACGCCGCGAAGGATTGAGACTTCGTTCGTCCCGTGAGGTTGTGAGGCCTAATAGCCATTATTTGTGGTTATGTATTTACTTGTTGTTGAACTTGTCTACCTTCATGTTAGAGATCATGCTTAGGCTTTACTCATGCACACATTATTTGCATTCATTCATAGAAATTATTGTACATGTTTACCTCAGTCTCTATTGATTTGTTGATATGCTGTGATACTTCATGTGGGTTGTGTCCCCTTATTTTATGAGAATTGTGAGGCTAGAGAGGGACTGAGTGAGGCTGAGGTACTATTGTGAGATATTCGATATGATAGCACATGATTTGTCTGTGCAACACATGAGTTTTCCGTGCGGGTCCAGATATGATGTGATAGCACGTGAGTTTTCCGTGCATAGCGCTTGGGCTGTAGGAGCCCCTGTGGAGTCTGTACACCCCAGTGAGAACATGTACCTATTGAGAGTATGTATTGAGTGCTGAGTGCGAGTGCCGGGTGCTGAGTGATTGAGTGACATTGCTATGAGGTTTCAATTAGTTTTGTTGTTTCTGCATTTACCTGTTAATTTCTTTGTAAGATTTGTTGATTTATGGAAGTTACCTGTTTATTTTTTAAATTGTGAAAAGAAATAATTGGATTGTTCTGCTTAGCTCGTCACTACTACTCAGTCCCTTAGTTAATTCTATTATCATTGATTCGGTTTTACTCATACTACACCCTGCACTTTATGTGTCATACTACACCCTGCACTTTATGTGCATATCCAGGTGAGTTAGAGCGCGGCGATCGTTGAGTTCAAGCCGACTATCTTTGGAGACTGCAAGGTAGCTGCTAGCGTCCGCAGGACCTTGTTACTGCTTTTATTATTTCTTTATTTGGATTATATTGACAGTTAAACATTTTATATATCTTAGTTCATAGATTTAGACGCTAATGACTTGGTGACACCCCGATGATTGGGGCTCGTTTCCATGTTCTTATATTATTATATTCAGAGTTAGCTTGTTTATGAAAATTTCAAATATTGGATATGTTCATTTAAATTCTTATGATCAAATTAGTAGTAATATTTTGGGAAGTAGTCTTGCCTTGTATCAGGAAAGGAGCCATCACGATATGGTTTTGAATTGGGTCGTGACAAGTTGGTATCAGAGCCTAGGTTACTTAGGTCTCACGATTCATGAGCGGGTTTAGTGGAGTCTAGCGTATCGGTACAGAGATGTCTGCACTTATCTTCGAGAGGCTGCAGAACCTTTAGCAAAATTTCACACTCTTGAATTCTTGTCGTGCGTTATGTGTATTTTAGTAACTAAACATATGTTACTTCATTCTCTCACATATGGTGAGGACTCGTGCTACTGATCAAAAGGGACTTCATTCTCTCACAGTTGGGGCAACACCTACATATCCCCCAGTTGTTTCAGCTCATGATCAGGTCCCGGAGGTAGAGGTTCCGGCGGGACCAGCTCAAGAACCACCCGTTCCTATTGTTATCCCAGGCATTCAGGAGGCCCTGACCCAGATTCTATCAGTGTGTACGGGCCTTGCTCAAGCGGCTTCAGTTACTACGGCCTCAGCTACTTCTCAGGCCAGGGGAGGCCCCCAGACTCCTACCGCCTGCACACCTGAGCAGGTTGTTCAGGGACATTAGACACCGGGGGCACCTCCAGCCCAGTCGGTTGCAAGTGCTCGGGACTATGTAGATCCTGTGATGCCAGAGGAAGAGCAGCATAGATTAGAGAGGTTTGGGAGACTCCACCCTTCGTCATTTAGTGGTGCTGAGGGTGAGGATGCATAGGGTTTCTTGGACAAGTGTTAGAGGATGTTTCAGACCGTGGGTATCCCGGAGACCAGTGAGGTCTCATTCACTACTTTCTAGTTCTCTAGGACTGCACTTAATTGGAGGGGAGGCTTACGAGAGGCGTAGGCCGGTTGGCGCAACACCACTTACTTGGCAGCAGTTCTCCGTTCTTTTTCTGGAGAAGTTTATACCCGAGTCCTGCAG
Organism: Nicotiana undulata; assembly: GCA_005239495.1. Lineage (NCBI taxonomy): Eukaryota > Viridiplantae > Streptophyta > Magnoliopsida > Solanales > Solanaceae > Nicotiana > Nicotiana undulata. The sequence goes on from ML266795.1 coordinate 134,842, forward strand.
AGAGGAGCTGCGTTGGCAGTTTGAGCAGCTTCACCAGGGTGAGTGATCTGTTACCCAGTATGAGATGTGATTCTCCGAGTTCGCTCGTCATGCGGTCTGGTAGGTTCCCACAGACCAGTAGAGGATCAGGAGGTTTGTAGATGGCCTCGGTTATCAACTTTGAGTGCGTATGACCAGAGAGAGTATCTGGTGCTACCTTTGATGAGGTTGTCAAAATAGCTCGACAGATTGAGATGGTTCGTGGTCAAGAGAGGGTTGAGAGTGAGGCTAAGAGGGTTGGTTGACTAGGTGGATTCAGTGGTGCTCCTCAGGGAGGCCAATTCCATCAGGGCAGAGGCCGTCCATTCAGGCCTGCTCAGTCATCTTGTCCATTTCACCGTGGTGTATTATCTGGCCATGGTTCCCACAGTCATCAGCAAGGTCAGTCATCATTCAGTGCATTTCCAGCGCATGGTTCTCATCATGCCCCATCCACTCAGGTATCTTCGGGTAATTCTTTTGGACATCAGGAGCACCAGTATCGTTTGAGGAGGGGTTGTTTCAAGTGCGGGGATTTTTGACACATTGCGAGAGATTACCCTAGCCTATCGGGTGGGGCTCCCCAGCGAGGTAATCGTCCGATAGCACCATCACCAAATCCTCCCCCTCTCTCCTAGCCAGCGAGGGGCGGATCCTAGTCAATTTGGGGTCGTCCGAGAGGGAGAGGCAGAGCAGGGGGTGGCCAGGACCGTTTCTATGCCCTCCCAGCCAAGACATATGCCATTTCTTCAGATGCTGTGATCACATGTATTGTCTCCGTCTGTCACAGAGATGCCTCTGTATTATTTGACCCCGGTACTACATATTCATATGTTTCATCATACTTTGCTCATTTTATGGATATGCCCCATGAGTTATTAATTATACCAGTTCATGTGTCTACTTCGGTGGGTGATACTATTGTTGTGGACCGCGCGTATCAGTCATGTGTGGTGTTTATTGGGGGTCTGGAGACCTGAGTGGATTTGTTATTTCTAGCTTGGTTGATTTCGATGTGATATTGGGCATGAATTGACTATCTCAATGTCATGCTCTTTTAGATTGTCACGCCAAGACCGTGACTTTAGCGATGTCGGGATTACCGAGAGTGGAGTGGAGTGGTTCTATAGATTATGTGCCAATTATGGTGATTTCATATTTGAAGGCTCAACGTATGGTTGAGAAGGGTTGTCTTTCTTACTTGGCTTTTGTGAGGGATGTTAGTGCAGAGACTCCCACTAATGATTCTGTTCCAGTGGTCCGTGATTTTCTGAATGTGTTTCCTGCAGATCTACCGGGCATGCTACCTGACAGCGACATTGACTTTGGTATTGATTTGGTGCGGGGCACTCAACCCATTTCTATTCGGCCATATCGTATGACACTAGCGAAGTTGAAAGAATTGAAAGAACACTTCAGGAACTCCTAGATAAGGGGTTTATTCGGCCTAGTGTGTCACATTGGGGTGCGTCGATTCTATTTGTGAAGAAGAAGGATGGTTCCATGAGAATGTGTATTGACTAAAGTAGTTGAACAAGGTCACAGTAGTGAATAAGTATCCTTTGCCTCCTATTGATGATATATTTGACCAGCTCCAAGGCGCGAGGGTGTTCTCAAAAATTGACTCGAGGTCCGGGTATCATCATTTTAAGATTCGGGATTCAGATATTCCTAAGATGGCTTTTAGGACCCGTTATGGCCACTATGAGTTTTTGGTGATGTCTTTTGGGTTGACCAATTCCCCAGCAACGTTCATGCATTTGATGAACATCGTGTTTCAGCCATATTTGGTTTTTTTCGTTATCGTGTTCATTGATGACATCCTGGTGTATTCTTGTAGCCAGGAGGAGCATGCCCAGCATTTGAGGATTGCATTGCAGAGTTTGAGGGAGGAGAAACTTTATGTAAAACTCTCCAAGTGTGAGTTTTGGCTCAATTCTTGGGGCACGTGGTGTCTAGTGAGGGTATTCAGGTGGTTCCGATGAAGATAGAGGTGGTGCGGAGTTGTCCTAGACCATTCTCAGTTACTGAGATTAGGAGCTTCCTTAGTTTGGCGGGCTATTACCGTTGTTTCGTAGAGGGATTCTCATAAATTGCTTCTCCATTGACCAAAATGACCCAAAAGGGTACTCCATTCAGGTGGTCGGATGAGTGTGAGTAGAGCTTTTAGAAGCTCAAGGCTTCTTTAACCACAACCCTAGTGTTAGTTTTGCCATCAACTTCAGGTTCTTATACTGTGTATTGTGATGCGCGAGGGTAGGCATTGGTTTTGTTTTAATGCATGAGGGTCAGGTGATTGTCTATACTTCGCGTCAGTTGAAGGTTCATGAGAAGAATTATCCGATGCATGATCTCAAGTTGGCAGGCATTGTTCACGCTTTAAAGAATTGGCGCCACTATCTGTATAGGGTTCATTGTGAGATTTATACTAATCACCGGAGTCTGCAGCATCTATTCAAGTAGAATGATCTTAATTTGCGTCAGCGGAGATGGTTGAAGCTTCTTAAATATTATGATATCACTATTCTATACTATCCAGGAATGGCCAATGTGATGGTCGATGCTTTGAGTCATCGGGCAGAGAGTTCGGGGAGTTAGCTTATCTTCCGGTAGCAGAGAGACCTTTAGCATTGGATGTTCATGACTTAGCGGGCCAGCTTGTGAGATTGGATCTGTCGGAGCCTAGTCGGGTATTGGATCATGTAGTCTCCAAGTCTTCTCTTTATGACCGTATCCGGGAGCGTCAATATGATGACCCGCACTTTCTCGTTCTTTAGGACAGAGTCCGGCGAGGTGATGCTAGGGATGTGACTATTGATGATGATGGTGTGATGAGGATGCAGGGCCAGATATGTGTGCCTAATGTAAACGGGCTTCAGGAGTCGATTCTTTAAGATGCCCACAACTCGCGGTATTACATCCATCCGGGTGATCCAAAGATGTATCAGGATTTGAGGTAGCACTATTGGTGGAGGCGAATGAAAAAAGATATTTTTGGGTTGTGGCTTAGTGTATCAAGTGTAAGCATGTTAAGTACGAGCATCAGAGACCGGGTGGCTTGCTTCAAATATTAGATATTCCAGAGTGGAATTGGGAGCGAATCACCATGGACTTTGTAGTTGGGCTCCCACGGACTTTGAGAAAGTTCGATGCTATTTGGGTTATTGTGGATATGTTGACCAAGTATGGTGAGTTTCGGGGGAGGGGGGGGGGGGGGGGGGAGGTTAGCCGGACCAATTCTTGGTTTGAAAGTTGGAAGATTTTTCTGCTGGTGTTCAGTTCTGGTGTTCTTCTATGCAATCACACGGGTAAGTATGCAATCACGTAGGCTTAGTTGGGGGCTGCAGAGATTTGTTCTATGTGATCGCGTGGTAGAGGTCGCGATCGCGTGAGAGTGTGGAAATTGAGCTCTGCAAACGCGTGGTGAGGTTAGCATTTGCATAGAAGCTGGGGGCATGTGACGGGTTGAGGCATTTGTGCTATGCGAACGCGTGAGGGAGGATGCGAATGCGTAGGGTTATGTGGCCCTTAATCGTGAACGCGTGGGAGTTGTCTGCAATTGCGTAGCGTAATTAGGGGCAATGCTTCGCGATCGCGTGGAGGGCGACGCGAACGCACTAAAGAAAGACATGGACAGAAAGTTTTTAATTAAAAAACGAGGGTTTAAGTCCAAAACTTCAAAACCCATTAGAGAGCTTGGGAGAAGACGAAATTTAAGGAGATTTTCAGTAGAGTGATTGGGGTAAGTATTCTTCACTCATATTTGGTTTAATTCCATGATTTAGTCTTGAATTTCATCATTTAATTTGGGAAATTGGAGTGGAAATTGGGAGAAAATGGGAGATAGTTTGCGAAATTCTTTTGGGGATTTGAATGGGCATTTGAGGTCGGATTTCGATGAATTTTATATGGGTAGACTCGTGACTGAATAAGGATTCTAGTTTTGTAATTTTTATCAAATTCCAAGACGTGGGACCAGTGGTCGGGTTTGGCCAATTTCGGGAATTTTGGTTAAATTTGATAATTTTCGAGTGGGCTTTGTCCCTTTAATCTATATTGATGATATAAATCTGATTTTGGTTAGATTCGGAGCAATTGTAGCCGAGTCTAGAGGCAAAAGAATTGTGGACTAGGATTTTAGCCGGTTTGAGGTAAGTAACATTTCCAAACTTGGTTCTGAGGGTTCGAAACCCCGAACTGTATGCCATATGATTATAATATAGGTGACGCACATGCCAAGTGATGGCATGCGGGCATGCACTGTGTGATTTGTGTCTTGTTTCATCCCATGGAACCATTTAGTAGTTTTTTATGGATTGATATCCGTACTTCTATCAATGAGGTTAATGTGAACATGCTAGAAATCATGATAAGTACTATGTAAAGGCTTCACACCGATACTGTTGAGACCCGAGTGGTCATTTATTGTTGTTTTCTCATGTGTTTTATTGATGTTATATACTCAGTCCTGTCCTAGCATATCATATCATGTCTCAGTCTCGGTAATAGTTGATTTTGTACATTTATCATTGATTCAGGCTAGTTGATGCATTTGTGAGCTCATGTGAGCGAGACTGGAGAGTGATGACTGAGTGAGGCTGAGAGCCTGATATTGAGAGACAAATATGGGATTGGGTTGCACGCGCAACATGTTATATTGATTATGCCTGGATCTGGCTTATTATAGTGCTTGGGCTGTAGGAGCCTCTCGGGAGTCTGTAACACACCCCCAGTGAGCGCAATGATGATATTGAGGGATGGATCTTCCCTGTACATGGATATTGTCCGAGTGTTTGTATTCCGGAGATGGATCTTCTCCATGGGGCTGGATTGGCCTTCCTTAGTGTTGAGTGACTACGGTCACCTGTGTTTATGTATATTCCGAGATGGATCTTCCCTGGCGCCTGAGAGCCATATACAGTACTGAGTGGACTCATATATGAGAGTTGTGAGCACTATGTGCATTTTCATACAGTGGATGCATTGGCATGTCGAGTATAAAGAATTATACATGGGTTACTGTTCATATCTGACTTATCCTGCTTTAATTATCTGATAGAACTGTGAACATGCCTAAATTCTGTACGCTATTTTGTTACATTTACTGAGGTTTAGTCTGTCACTACCTCTCAGCCCATAGTTTGGGTTCGTTACTTCTGAGTTGGTGTAGTCACGTTACCCCTTGCACCTTGTGTGCAGATTTAGGTACATCGAGACCCGGTAGTGGTTGCTGATTTGTTGACAGAGTTTCTTTTGGAGTTTTTGAGGTAGCAGCTGGCGATCGCAACCTCATTTTCTCCTTCTTTATCTTCCTATCATGTTTTATTATTTCAGACATTATTATGTCAATTTTGTATCTTGACATTGTAGTTATAGTGGCTCATGACTAGGTGACACTAGTTCTGGGATTTATTTTATTTATGTCTTAACGGTTTTAAACTTTTAAATGATTTATAAATGAGACTTTTGCTGCAAATATAGTGATCTTTCTGAAAGAAACTTTAAATCAAATAAAATGTGTGGCTTGCTTGATTTCACGATATCCGCCATCATGACTGGGTGCTTTGGGGTCGTGCCATTGTGTTATTGACTTTGGGGGTTCATGGGACCAGTTTCAACTAGCATAGTTTGCATAAATAACAACTATCAGTCGAGTATTCAGATGGCTCCGTACGAGGCTTTATATGGGAGGAGGTGTAGATCTCCGGTTGGTTGGTTTGAGCCGGGTGAGGCTAGACTCTTGGGTATAGATTTGGTGCAAGATGCTTTAGATAAGGTGAAATTGATTCAGGAGCGGCTTCGCGCGGCGCAGTCTATGCAGAAGAGCTATGCGGACAAGAAGGTTCGTGATTTATCTTACATGGTCGGGGAGAAGGTATTGTTGAAGGTTTCACCTATGAAAGGAGTTATGAGATTTGGAAAGAATGGAAAGTTGAGCCCTCGGTTTATTGGTCCATTTGAGGTACTTCGGGGTATTGGGGAGGTGGCTTATGAGCTTGCTTTTCCACCCAGCTTGTCGAGTGTGCATCCGGTATTTCATTTTTCCATGATTCGGAAGTATGTTGGTGATTTGTCCCATGTTTTGGACTTCAGCACAATTCATATGGAAGGTGATATGACTATAATGTGGAGCTAGTGGCTATTTATGGTCCGCATGTCTGGAAGTTGAGATCAAAGGACATAACTTCAGTGAAGGTTCAATGGAGAGGCCAGCCTGTGGAGGAGGCCACCTGGGAGACCGAGCGGGAGAAGCAGAGCAGATATCCACACCTATTTGAGACTCCAGGTATGTTTCTAGACCTGTTCGAGGATGAACATTTGTTTAAGAGGGGGAGGATGTAACGACCCGGCCGGTCGTTCTAATAGTTATAGCCCCGTTTCCCCTATTTCTGCTTCTTTGTGTGTTGTTCAGATGTGTTGAGTTGTATCGAGTTGGTAGGTTTGGGTCCGGAGTAGTTGTGGAGTGAAATGAGACACTTAGTCTCTTAGTAAGAAAGGTAAGTTAGAAAAGTCAACTAGAAGTTGACTTATGAGTAAACGAATTCGGATTTGTATTTTTATGATTCAGTTAGCTTAGTTGGGTGATTTTAAACTATCCAGTATGTAATTTGGAGGTCCGTGGTCGAATTAGACTTGAATTGGTGAAAGTTGGAAATTTGGCAATTTTGGTCGGGAGTGGAAAATTACGTTCGGGGTTGGAGTAGATTTGTAGTGTCATTTATGATGTGTGTAAAACATTTGAGGTTATTCAGACGTGGTTTGATTGGTTTTGGCGTCGTTCGCGAATTTCGGAAGTTTAGAAGTTCTTAGGCTTGAATCTGAGGTTGAATTGGTGTTATTTTTGGTGTTCCAAAGGTTTGACTAAGTTCGGGTAGTGATATATGACTTGTTTGAATTATTGGTTGACGTCCCTAGGGCCTCGGGTGTGTTTCAGATGGTTAACCGATCGAATTTGTGAAGTTTGAATTGCTGAAAATCTGCTGGTGTAATTCTTCTGGTGTGGTCGCACCTGCGGATGGGGAGCTGCAGGTGTGATGATCGCATGTGCGAAGGGCCTATCGCAGATGTAGAAATGGAAGCCTGGGCATTGAGCGCAGGTGCGGAAGTGAGGTCTCACCTGCGAGACCGCAGGTGCGAAGGGGCATCCGCAAGTGCGAAGCCTGGTCGGTTAAGTGATTCTCGCAGATGCGCACCTGGGACCGCAGAAGCGAGTCCGCATGTGCAAGAAAGGGTCCATAGGTGCGAAATCCCTGGGCAGAAACCTATATAAGTTGCACTTGGTGAAACTTTTCCCTTTTTCCACCATTGTTGAACGGGTTTTGAGCTTAGGGCAGTGTTTTTAAACGGAGAATCAAGAGGCATCAGTGAGGTAAGTCGTTTGGGTTTATTTACACGCGTTTATGATATTATTTTCCACTGATTAGCCATGAAAATTGTAGGAGTTTAGCGTGAAATTGAGGGAGTAAGGGCTTGAGTTTTGGAGAGTTTTATGTGAGGATTTGAGGGACCAAACGGAGTCCGATTTTGATAAATTTTATATGGTTAAACTCGAGAGAAGCGAAGATTTTAATTCTGCCATTTTTGACTGGTTCAGAGATGTGAGCCTGGGAGCCGGTCTTTGGACGATTTCAGATTTTTGGCCTATTTATGTAGTTTTTATTGTGGAATTCTATTCTTTAGCATATGTTGATAGTATTATTCTTATTATGGATAGATTCGGAGCTTTTGGAGACCGAGTCGAGAGACGATTGCATCCCGGAGTAGGATTTTACGATGTTAAGGTAAGTAACAGTTTTAACTCTGGTTTTGAGGGTATAAACCCGGAGAATTCGATATCATGTGAGTGTTTGGAGGTGATAACCACGCTAGGTGACGGGCATGTGGGTGTACGCCGCGAGGGATTGAGACTTGGTCCGTCGCGTGAGGCTGTGAGGCCTAATAGCCATTATCTGTGTTTATGTATTTACTTGTTGTTGAACTTGTCTGCCTTCATGTTAGAGGTTATGCTTAGGCTTTACTCATGCTCACATTATCTTCACTCATTCATAGAAATTGTTGTCATGTTTACCTCAGTTTTTATTATTTCTTTGATATGTTGTGATACTTGATATGGGCTGTGTCGTCTTATTTTTTGAGATTTGTGAGGTTAGACAGATACATGACTGAGTGAGGCCGAGGGTCTGTTGTGAGATATTTGATATGATAGAACGTGATTTGTCTGTGCAGTACGTGAGTTGCCCGTGCGGGTCCAGATATGATATGATAGCACGTGAGTTGTCTGTGTAGATCCAGATATTGATATTACGACACGTGAGTTGTCCGTGCAGCACGTGAGTTTTCCGTGTATAGCGCTGGGTTGTAGGAGCCCCTCCGGATTCTATACACCCCCAGTGAGCGCAAGTACCTATTGAGAGTGTGTATTGAGTGCTGAGTGCGAGTGCAGAGTGCCGAGTGCTGAGTGATGGAGTGACATTGCTGTGAGGTTTTAATTATTTTTGTTTTTGCTTCATTACCTGTTAATTTCCTTGTAGCATTTGTTGATTTATGGAAGTTACCTGTTTATTTTTAAATTGTGAAAAGAAATAATTGGATTGTTCTGCTTAGCTCGTCACTACTACTCAGTCCCTTAGTTATTTCTGTTACTAGTAATTCGATTGTACTCATACTACACCCTACACTTTATGTGCAGATCAAGGTGAGCTAGAGCGCAACGATTGTTGAGTTCAGGTCGTCTATCTTTGGATACTTCAAGGTAGCTGCTAGCGTTCACAGGACTTTGTTACTTCTTTTATAATTTCTTCATTTGGACTGTATTGACAGTTAAACAGTTTATCTATCTTAGTTCATAGATTTAGACGCTCGTGACTTGGTGACACCCCGATGGTTGGGGCTCGTTTCCGTATTCTTATATTATTATATTCAGAGTTAGCTTGTTTATGAAAATTTCAATTATTGGATATGTTCATTTAAATTCTTATGATCAGATTGGTAGTAATATTTTGGGAACTAGACTTGCCTTGTATCACGAAAGGCGCCATCACAACCTGGTTTAGAATTGAGTTGTGACACTTATATCATTATAAAGTAAGTTTCTTTCTTTAGCATTGACTTGAAAAACTTCCATATGCTCGTTTATGTATTCATGTATATCTTCTATATCAGCAGGTGGTTGAGCAACTAGTGGTAGTGAATAGTTTTCCTTTTTTATAACTCGCCAAACTTTGACATCGTATGACTTTGCATATATTTTCATACGCACTTTCCAGTAATAAAGTGTTAACCATTGAAATACGGTGGCCTAACTTGCGATGTTCCCTACTTAAAAGAGTTCTCCAACAATAACATGATCTTTTCTCACAAATAGTTAAGCAAAGAAGTGTGAGACTAGCTCTGATACCAATTGAAAGTACAAGAGGGCGGGGGGGGGGGGGGGGGGG
>ML266795.1:144369-157582 GCA_005239495.1 Nicotiana undulata
GGGGGGGTTAATTTCTTATTTTAAAACTTTTATCAGTAGTTGACTAGTTTACCAATTAGTCGACTTGAAGTATGAGCAGTATAATAGTAAATACAAAACTGAAAATGCAGGAATTAAAGACACCAAAATTTTTATACTTGTTCGGATTCAATGTGAATCCTAGTCCAGTCCCCTTGGGTTGCACGGGTGTTCTCTTTCAGTGATCGATATTTCTTGAGTACTAAAGGAATGGTGTTACACCAACAACTTAGTCTCTATGTTTCTTTTCTATTCATGATACAATGCATCACCAGTGATTATCTCTCTTTCTTCTCTCAGTAGATACACAATAAATCTTAAAGAACTACAATGCTGATTTGGAGTAGAACAAAAAGAGGGTAGATGGTTCGATCAAAGTATATATTTTATGTCCGGAATGTCTGTATATATACTTTCCATGAGGCTTTCAAGAATATTGAGGGATTGCAAACCCAAAAGAGTTATTCCTTGAAAGAATTCACAGATTGATTCTGTTACGCCCTGCAATATTACGTCGATAATACGTCCTGCAGCACTATATTGCGATGATGTTACGCTTCGCAGTATTCAATTATGACGATGTTGTACCATGTAGTATTGTACGTTGAATTTGTCATAAGGTAATTAACATCAGTCCAAGGAAAAGATTATTTGGAGATTATAAGGATTATGCTACTTCAAACAAGTGATGAGTAAATTCGTGAAGTTGAGAAGGGAAGCAAGTCAAAGAAAATTAATTTTCATCCATGTTTGGCATGTTGGAATAAAATTTGGGTTGAGCGTTAATACCTGATATTTATGGACTAGTACCCTACAAAGTACCACATGGCCATGATAGTAAGGTGTATAAAGTATATTGAAAGTGAGTAGTATCTTAAATAATTTGAGATAGTTCTTAATACTTTGAGTTGGCTTCTTTAGTAGTAATATACCTTGGAGACTTTGACCAGCAAAGTAACATATCAAAAGAAAAGAATTCATGTGAATTCTTGAATATGGGTTTCTTTACAAGGATTAAATGGAAACGTGAATTTGTTACAACAAAATTCATACAAGATTCTTTTGACTCTTTTACAATGTGAGGTAAAGTAAAACTAGTTTGCTTTAGCAAGTTCATGCAAGAACATGAACATACATGTAACTTGAGTGTTTCAGTGAAAACCAAAATTCAACTAGATTTCTTAGCACACTAGCAACGTGAGGTTTTGCGATTCTAAGGGAGTACGGTGCAACCTTTTTCAAGAATATCATACAGATTTTTCCCTACTCCGGGTATGTTAAGGCTATCCCTTCTTTCTTTTTGGCATGATCCAAATAATACAAATTAAACGAGCAAAATACACAACTTTCATAAATGACTCTATTCATATAAATACTAGGGGTGTCTATATTCTTGATTCCCCATGTGAATTATTATTATATCTTCTGTTCATGGGTCTCTGAAAAATACATATTTGATAAGGTTTATTCGAAAGGCACATTGATTTTATGGCATTCCGAGAAAAGCTTATTAACGTATTTCTTATGCATTTCATGCATTTATACATGTACATTGACTCATGACCAGATGATGTTATATACACATATATATGTATATTATATTTATATGGGATATGGAAAAAGGTTACGGCGTTATATACGCACCACCACCTGATCAGCTGGTATACGTTGATTATTTTTTCCAAAGTGGCAGATAATATGGGATTCCCTTAGAGGCATGGTGATGTTATGAAACATGTACCTATGCACGACATGACATTCCTATGCATATGCATGACACTATAATTATTTCATGATTTACAGAGTTGTCCAGACTTACAGGTTGAGTCATTTACTCTATATTTCTTCCATGTCTGTTATGTACTTATTTATGTGTCTTACATACTCGGTACATTATTCGTATTGATGTCCCTTTTGCTTGGGGACATTGCGTTTCATGCCCGCAGGTCCCGATAGACAGATCGAGATCCCTCCATGTAGGCTATCAGCTTAGCGGAAGATGTTGGTGCGCTCCATTTGCTTCGGAGTTGCTCATTTGGTTAGTATGATTTAGACGTGTATTTCTTCATGGCGGGACTCTGTCTCGACCTTTATAAAAAGTATGTATTCTTAGAGGCTTGTAGATAGATGTCATGTACCGAAACGTTTGTATGTCCTTGTCGGCCTATGTTCAATATACGAGTGGATATTTGGTCTTATAGGCTTGTATGTCTTATGTATAAGTTGGTATCTCACGTTGTGTTCTACTTATCTAATGGAAGCCTACCGGCTCAGTTATCTATGATAGTATGATACGTTATGTTGGTACTCGGTTGAGTAAGGTACCAGGTGCCCTTCGCGGCCTATCGGTTTGGATCATGACAAAAGTGGTATCAGAGCAGTTCGCTCCTAGGGAGTCTACAAGTCGTGTCTAGTAGAGTCTTGTTTATGGGTGTGTCGTGCACCACACTTATAAGTAGGAGGCTACAGGGCATTTAGGACTATCACTCTTTCTTCTTACTCTAGATTGTGGGGTAGAGCTCACTTATAAGAATTCAGATTCCGACCTTCTATTTTATTCGTAATAAGACGATGCCTACGTTCAGAAAGATGGTCGATAAGAGATATAGCTGTGGAAGTGTTGATTAGAGGAACTCGAGTTTGCATCATTTCTATGATGGATAAATGTAAGGTCTTCAGCAGAACATGTGTGTACCTTACATGTAAGCTTCTTGATAAAGAGCCTTAAGGCAAGAATATCTATGCACCTCTATGGTGAAAGGCAATAAGAGATTCAAAAGATAGATACAAGTTTCAACAAGTAAAATGAGCTAGATGAGAAGGATACGAGGTAACCAGTTAATGAAGATTATCGGTATTTCCAACTATGGCAGAAAAGAATAAGCATTGTGACTTACCTTCAACAGTAACAGATGTATGTAGAATTGGCAACGCCCATCTAGTTATATCCTATTTGGGGCTAACATGTGTAGTTTAAGAAAAGGCCAGGATATTAGGATCCGGCTGGGGTTAGGGTAACCCAAAATGGTAAATGGATTGTTTGTGTTAGTTGACATTTCCGAAGGATATTACAAAGGTGTTAATGGATCTCCTAGTGAGACACCTAGATGGTGCACTCTAAAATAGTACAACTAGACATGAGTGCTACTAAGATAGGTACTGGAAATATGGAAAGGATAAATATTATCTTAGTATGACTCCTGTCCCTAGTAGATAAATTATTCTAGGCAACTCGAAGAGCTAGTGGATGGAGCAAAGGGTAGCTAAAAGAAAAAGAATGTCTTGTTGAAGTTTTCAGAATAAAGTGATAGACATAAATGTTAATGGGAAATAAGAAAAGAGTTGATGAAGCACTATGAGTAAGATATGATACATGGATGACAACGGTATATCGAAAATATGACAATATCACAGAGTCTACAGTCAATTAAAGGAAAAGACGAGAGGTGACATGCCTTGAAATAAAAAAAGAGTATAGGCCATAAAGTCATATCCTCATTTCGAGAAATAAGTTTGCGACTCTAACGTGATTAACAGAAGGAAAAGTTAGACCCCGGAGTAATAGAAACCAGTATGGATTAGTGAACAAGATAAATTAAACATGAATTAGGGATTGAGTGATTGATAATAGTCGGCATCAAGAGAATTTCAAATTTTGGTTCCGGTGATAATATGATGGACAACAGAAGAAGATTCATGAGAAATTCAGAGAATGGTCATTCAGGGAGCCTCTTACCTCAAGCAAGTAATATAAACAAAGTTAATCTTAAGGGGATGTATGTGCCAGTTACACTAAGTGTCACCATCGCGAGTGAGGAATTTTGTTATCCTTGGTACAGAAGGATTATCGTAAGGCGAGTAAGGGTAATTGATGATGTGAAAGGATGCTAAAGATGAAGATGAAACCATCTGTAAATAGGTCATCATAGCTCAAACTCTTAGTAATCCCCAAAAAGGGGGGGAATATGGAATGATGTGGCAGTAAGTCAGAATTAAGTGGATCTGGTAACTATGGAACGATAAAGTAAGGATGCAATAATAATGAGAAAGGGATGTGATTGCACTTATTCAAATGTTACAGATATGCTATGATTCCAGGACGTTATGTAAGCACGACGACAAGAAAAGGAAGTAAGGGTTCCTGCCTGGGATGTTATTGTTAGATAAGGAGCCAGTACGTGAGGTAAGTTAAGACAAGCAAATAACCCAAGAGAGGTTACGCGGAATATGGATATGAGAATGGGCCGACGAATAGTTAGTAGTTGATTCCAGAAAATCTAGTCATGACTAGACAAGAACTTACAGACAAATCAGCAGATCATGCAAGATCAATGTAGTAAACCCCAAACATGGAGGATTCAACATCGCAGTAATGTCATAATAACACTTGAGATATATTCAAATAGGAGTCGAGGTAATTAAAGGTACCTGTCTTGCCCCTTTTTCTATCGCACGGGTTAGGTACAAAGAGATCGGATTTATGACATTCTGGACAACTTCTTAAAGGAAGAGGTTTAAGAATGAGTCGCCAACTAACACTTTTTATGGTGCGTTAGGGCACCTAGAGTTGATAACTCATGAACTAGTTCGCGTTACCAGAGATTGGGTAAGGGCTTGAAATTATCCCAAGGGGAAGGTGTTAGGCACCCCTCAAGATCCACAACTGTGGTTCCCAACCAATAAGTTTTGTGAATTTGGACGTTGAGCAAGTAATAAGTAAGGTTCATATAAGAGGGGATTTAGAACAAGTATGAAAATCTTTAAAGGTTTTGGAATAACAGTAGAATAACCATTTGAAAAGAATTGTCCTGGGTTTAAAGTAATATGGATCACTTCAATGCAATACCCGATATGTCACACCTCGAAGAGGCGGCTACAAGTGATATTAGCACACCGGTCATCATATCCATATTCTACCCTTCCCACCCCGTAAAGGTTATTAAAATGCGTGTGTTGGTCACGAATGATTATTGCGTGCCATTACCCGTCCCATCCTATAAGTCCTGGAGGGTGTTTAGGACTACTAATCCTACAATGCAGGAACTAGGCTGAACCCTTAGGTTTAAAGGAAAAAATACTAAGCGACATACAAAACAAGTAGGACTGCACATATTAGGGAACATATAAAGACAAATAAAGGCTCACAGGTCCCTCCACACATAAACATGTAAGTAGCACGTCTCAAACACAATTAAAGTCTCAGGAAAGGAGTTTGAAAATAGGAAGTTTAGTAAAATAGTAGGAGTCTGGGTTAGAAAACTTAATGAAGACAGAAACTTTAATTAAAACTGATAGTTGATTTCAAAATATACAGTAGATAAAGGCGGCGGTAAAACTTGAAAATATGCAGTGATTAAAAGCCTTCAGTAAACATAGATGAAAGTTATTAAAGCATGGGTTTGAAATGATTTTAAAGGATAAAATACAGTGGCTCAACATAGAGTAATAGCTATTAGTTTTCAAAGAACTGTAGCAAAAGAAGTAGTAAAATGGTATCAAAATATAGTGACTTGAAAGACATACAAAACAAGGATTCGAAATGGCACGATTTTGAGCAGAATGAAGCATTTTTGAAAACCCAATAGTTTGAAGGCATAATAGAGCAGGAGTCAGTAAAACCCAATAAAAGAAACAGATGCACAACTTCGAGATTGTTTAAGGTAGAGCGGGAGTTTTAATAAAAGTAAAGGAGCTTCAGTGAAATAAAACAGGAGTGGGAGCAACAGGGTTCGAAATGTTTAAAGGAAGTGATTAAACTAGAAGAACATGATTGATTTGATTTTAATACGTATTAGGCCTAAGGTTTGCCTACGCGTTGTATACATTGCCTACCTATTTTTAAAGAGTGAACATGCACATTTGCATTCTGATTTTAATAATTACATGTATGCAGGAAATTGTTTTAAATAGGTTAACCAATTTTATGAGAGTATTAAATCATGTTAACTAGGTGTTCAAGTTTTGATAAATAAGGAGTCCTAAGGGCGAGATATTTAATGCACAAAGTATCACCTTAAGACATGGTTTCTATATGTCATGTTTATAAAATGCATGAGCAATACATCATGATAGTCTTTTTTACTCAGTTAGTTATACTAGGCGTGAATATAATAGATATGTTAAAATGAAGAACCTAAACGTGATTTTTAATGTATGGTATGCATGTCCTAGGCATGATACTATTGCGCACATAGGAAATAACGCCTAAGTCATGATTTCTACCCATACTACACTAAACATGCATAATTCCCTCCCATATTTACTATCAAGCCCCAATAGTTTATTTACAAATTATTACAGGCCATAGCAAATGAATTACAGTAATTGCAAAGAAAAATAAGAAGTTATTCTATATAGAGCCTTCAGACAGGCCCAACCTTTCAACCTCACCCCCTTCGAGCTTCACAGCCTTACATAGTATGGGTGCGGCAAAGCTCCCAAAGGTCCTTGTGAGGGCCCTGGCCAATACCAGCACCCAGCAATTGTCAAAGTTGAGATAGGTGTAGTGTAGAATTAGGAGGTTTGTACCCCTTGGGCAAATGGACTCTTTGGTAACCAGTACCATCAAACATCTCGAACTTAGGAGGTTTTTACCCCTTGGGCAGTTCAATATCGGGCTGTATGCAAAGATCCTCATAATTCAATCCCTCAACCCCTTTAACTCCTTCGACGCCCTGAACTCGATTGGTCAATTTCTTGAGTTCCTCGGCCAGATTCCTGATGAGCTTGTCCTTCTCGTCGGACTCATAGGTATGCGGTGTGGAATGTGCTACAGTTTCCACATAAATGGGGTTGTCATAAGCCTGGAGGTGATCTCTCGTCTGATCCTGGAGAGGCGGAGTGTTGTAGTGACATGTGTTGCGTGGTGCTGGTGGAACGAGATCTTTGGGGTGATTGGGTTGTTTTAGGACGTTTTGGGGTAAAGCGGGGTTCAGAGTATTTGGGAAGTGAACGCCTGGAACGTTGAGGGAGAATGATAAGTGGGCCAAGTTCTTGACTTGGTCAAGTTCCTCTTGGAACTTCAGCAACTTCTTCTCTAGTGGAGACATATCCTTGTGCAGAACCTGAGTACCCTGACCATCAGTGATCTCAACTTGTTCATCCCTGTTGTCTTTTCTAGTATCGCTTGCATCTGCCATCTTAGTTTTACCCTTGCTTTTCTCTTTGGGATGACTGGGAGGAGGAGTAGGAGGAGGTCCCTTTTGATCTGGTGCAATAAGCTGTTGATGCCACAGTGCACGAACTAACCTTTGGGGAAGGGGAATAACTAACAAAAAGGCAGTGAAGTTAGTGAAGATATAAAGAATATTGAGGTAATTTAAACACGTAATCCTAAGTTGGGGAACCTCTTTATGCCCGAGGTAGGCCCAATGACAAATTAATTTGGAGAACTTAAATACTAAATGCCTCATTTTATTGATGATAAAATAGACAAATCCAACTTGACTCTAAAAATACGAAAATGTAAAATGTCATTAATGGCCAATGGCCTTATTACATCAAAAGCAAAGTAAAGACAAATCCTATCTATTTGGTCTCGTAAGGACCTTCCCCAGACTCGGCACCTCTACTTGCTTTGATAAACATTCCCATCTCGCGGAGTCCCAGCAGCAAGTAGGTCTTGGCTAGAATTCCTACTTTAGTTCCCTCGGTCTTTTGACAAGTCTCGATCCTTCTAAGGAACTTTTCCTCCAAGTAAACTATGCCTCGTTCTAAGTGTGCTAGCCTCTGGGTGGAAGTGATGGACATGCCCTTCCATTCCTTGATCAGCTTTTTGTTGGCTATGTGGATTTTGTGATGATCTTCTTCACAGTCACGGAGCCTTTTGCGCAGCTGGTTAAACGTAGTTGTTGGCTCGGATTTCTCGTCTATGACCCTATGTCCTTGAGCGAAACCTGGCTCAATACTTCCTCCCCAGTTATATTCCAACCATCCCAGATAGTAAGGAGAGCAACCAACGTGATACCTGTCAGGCTCGATAGTATCCTTCTCCAGCCGGATCCTGTAGTGCCACAATTGCTGAGCTTGACATTTGTGAAGGCTATCGTCATCTTGGAAGTCCGCCCTGAGGTGACTCATTTTCTCGACCCTTGGAACGACTTGTTTCCTCCCCGCCTGCCTCATGACGCGAATCGGGACGTAAGGGTATGTCCCTCTAAGACCAATCAATATCAGGAACGGGGTGTCTCTAGTCCGAATGATGAATTCGTCGGTCGGGAACCACTCGAACATCCATTGGATTTGATCCTCGGTCAGATCTCCCAATAACTCAACCCATCCCTTGGCATTCTCTGGCTGTGCAAACATGTCGGGGATGTAGTTCATACGCTTTGGATGATGGAAAGCAATATGATCATCCCAAATTCTCCTATGTATGTCTTGACGGTAGTCACCCCTTTGAAAATGCTCGGTGAGCCAAAGCTAAAGTAGCAGGTTGCAACCATCAAAATGTTTCGCTCCTCGTTGACAGTTCTCCAAAGCTCGGTATATGTCAGCAACAATCATGGGTACAATGCTGAAATCTTGTCCGTCGATCCCTTCCATCAGAGTCTTGGTAACCATAGCCAATCTGGTGTGGATTCTCCCCTTCTTTGTCGGGAAGACCATCAATCCCAAAAAGCAGAATATGAAGACGAATACCCGGCGGTGAATGTGTCCTAGAGAGGTGAGATCGAACACTTCCTGATATGTGCGATAAGACTGACTACGGCCATACCTCTCGTACAAATAGTCAAAAGGGATGTACGAGTCATCCAAGCAGACTAAATCCGGATTCTTCTTGAGTCCCATCATTTTGAGAAAACCCCGACCTGTTCGGTTTTCAGGTATCAATAACCCTTGAGACTCCCAAGGCAAACAAGCTAAACCCCCTATCTCCTCTAGCAGCAGTGTCATCTCATTGTTCCTAAATCGAAAAACCGACCGATCATAATCCCAGAATAAGGTGGCAGCCTCTATCATCATGTTATTAGGCTGAATGTCCAAAAGAGAGGGCAAGTTGCCCAGGTGTTTTCCGACTGCTGTTTTGTCGCTTGAATGCAAGTCTTCCCACCAATTTAGAAGTTTTGGGTGGGTGTTGGTGACCATGCCCAATATGGGGACCTCATGCCTCATATCTGCAAAATAAATAGGTTACACCCTTACCCCCACCGGACTCGACTATTTAATATCAATAATTAGCAATGAGCATTTAAGTTCTCCAAATAAATGCACAGAACGTGAAAGCGTCCGTTTGGGTTCCAGGGAAACCCAATGGACTTTGGACAAGGCTATCTTAAAGGCTATTGTGCGGACATCACGTTAGCCTGGCTAGGTTTGACAAAGATGCATGCAACATACAATAGAGTAAGGTTTCTATTGGAGTTTTAGACTGGTACCCTTGAGCGGACAACTCAAGGGGGAAGGCACGAAACCTTCGACTGCACCGCTGATCGACTAGTTTTACCGCAAATACGCCTTTCCAAATTTAGGGGGTGATAATATTGGAATAGCGAAACCACTCATTGTAAGCGTTGCTATAGGATTTGTTTAGCACGAGTGGAATATGAATGCGGAGCATGATATGTAGTAATAAGCATCAAAACAGATAAGCATGTATTTTCACGTTGAGGAAAACAGTAAAGAAAGGAAATACAACAATTATAATGGAAAGCGGTTACAAAGAAGACATGAAGATATGTCAGTTACGTTCAGGTGAAATAAATACCTGTAAAAATATGTCACGACTCGAAATCCCACCTTTCAGGTCGTGACTGCGTCTAACGTTGAACCCGCTAGACAAGCCAACGTATACAACATTATTGCCTTAATAAAACAACGTAACAGTATTTAAAATTATTAAACTTCAAACATTTACTGAAATAACTCGAATTCATTAATGTCCAACCTTTTCCGAAAACATCCCACACCATTAACTCTCGAATTTTTACTGAACATCCCAAATCACTTCAACTTTCACAGCAGAAAAATAATAATATTACCTCAAAAACTCATAATGAAATGATAAGACAACAACAACGAACAATCCCAAAACAGGGGTGTCACAACCTCACGGACTATCTAAACTGAGTACTAAATATAAAGTCTGAAAAGAAATATACAATTGTCTTGAAACTAGGAGCAAAAGTAAGACAATGAGGAATCCAAAAGCAGGAGAGACACCAAGGCCCACGAACGCCAGCGGGTATACCTTGAAGCTCTGGGTGGACTGAAGGTGACTCCCTCAATGCGGTCCACTGGGTCCGGATGCGTGATCTGCACAACATTAAGAAGTGCAGTGTAGCATCAGTACAACCGACCCCATGTACTGAGTAAGTGCCGAGCCTAACCTCGACCGAAGTAGTGACGAGGCTAGACTTGACAATAGCGATAACCTGTCCTATTCTACATCAGGTACAGGGATAATACGAGGCAAGAGATAAGCAAACAGATAAGGGATACGAGACAGTAAAGGGGAACAAATGAAATGAAGCAGTCAAATCGACGAATAGAAGTGAACAAGGGAGGTAATCTAAAACAATAGCCAACGAAGCAAATATAAACATCAGAAAAGTAAACAATGACACGGCATCACCCTTCGTGCTTTTACTCTCTTCCTCACAATGCAATGTAATCAAATATCATGGCACGACATCACCCTTCGTGCTTTTACTCTCTTCCTCACAATGAAATACATGATGTATCATGGCACGGCATTAACCTTCGTGCTTATAATCAATAAAAGTCATGGCACAACATTAACCTTCGTTCTTATAATAAATATGTATCATGGCACGGCATTAACCTTCGTGCTTATAATCAATAAAAGTCATGGCACAACATTAACCTTCGTTCTTATAATAAATATGAATCATGGCACGACATGACCCTTCATGCTTTACTCTCTTCCTCACTATGCAATGTAATCAAGTATCATGGCACGACATCACCCTTCGTGCTTTACACTCTTCCTCACCAAACAATAGCAGATAAATGACAAGGAGTACAAAATAGTGGAAATAAGTAGCTCAGAACACCCGGCAAGGGAGAAACATCAATTAATAGCTCAAACAATGCCCAGCAAGGGTCTCAACTATAACCAATTACCTCAATCACATACTCTACACTTGTATTATCTTTCGTATCAATACTTCTCAAACTCAACAGCCAATACTTTCAATCACGACTAAATTACCAAGTAAATACAATCTCATAATATGCTAAACATGGAAGAAATACTGTAATTTCTATCAATTAGACTCACGGGCATGCTTTACACATATTGCATAGGTACTCGTCACCTTACCTATGCAATTAACATGATAATCACTTAGCACATAGCAATCAATACCTATTCCCTAACCAAAGTTAGGCAAGACACTTACCTCGGTCCAAAGTATGGCAATCAACCCTCTAAGACCGCCTTTCCTTTATAATTCGACTCCGAAACAACGTTATCTATGCATAATTAATTCAATAATATCAATAAAGACTCAATAATATAATCCCATAGCCTAGGTGTTCATTTTCTAGCATTCTTCCAAAATATCAAAATTTGACCCCGGGCCCACGTGGTCTAAACTCGAGGTTCAGACCAAAACGCGATCACCCATAACCCCACGAGTTCAATTATGTAATTAGTTTTAGGATCCGACCCCAAATTGAGGTTGAATCACCCAAATTCCCCAAAACCTAACTTTACCCAAAACCCCTAATTTCTACTTAATTTCCATGTTTTAGGCCTAGATTTTAGTGATTATGAAAGGAAAGTGGAAGAAATAGAAGTTGAAATCACTTACCCAAAGATTTATTGAAGGATTCTAGCTTGGGGGTCGACAATGGAGGTTGGAGGCGGAGAAGAAGGCTGAAAATAACAAAGTCCCGTATGAAATATTCTGTTTTGAACTCATTTAATAACTGGGCAAAATATTTCTATGCGATCGCGGAAGCAGGGATGCGATCGCATAGAGACCAAGGCTGGGTGCACTGCGATTGCGGAATGGCTATTGCGATCGCACAGGTATACAACCCCTCCCTTATGCGATCGCACAAAGGAAACAATGACCGCACAGAATATTTTCCTCCAGCTGCCCGTACCCACCTAATACACTATGCGATCGCGCAGTATGCTATGCGATCGCATAGTGTAACAGACTACCCCCCATGCACGAAGCTATGCGATCGCGGGCCAATCAATGCGATCGCATAGAGCAATGGAACTGACACCAGCAAAATGCAATTACACCAGATTTTCCTATCGTTTTACACCCCGTTAGTTACCCGAAACTCACCCGAGCCCTCGGTTCTTAAAACCAAAAGCACACACGTCTCCCAATACATCCTACGAACTTATTAAAGCTTTTAAATCATCAAAATATCATCAAAAACACGGAATTAAACCTCAAAACTCTTAGAAATTTCTTAAAACTTTATAAAGCTTAACTTATCCGATTTCAATCCGAATCACGTCATTTCAGGTCCGTTTTACACCAAATTTCACAGATAAGTCACATAACATATAATAAACCTGTTCCGGGCTTCGAAACCATAATAGGGGCCCAGTAACACGGTTTTTACATAATAATCCATTTTCAAAATCCTTTATTATTTTCAGAAAAAAAATTTCTTTAAAAATTTATTTCTCGGGCCTAGGACATCGGAATTTACTTCCGGGCATACGCCCAAGTCCCATATTTTTCTACGGACCCTCCGGGACCATCACATCGCGGGTCCGGGTTCGTATACCAAAAATATTGACCAAAGTCAACTTTATTCAATTATTCAATTCAAAAATCCCATTTTTATCAAATTTTCACATGGAAGCTTCCCGGCTACCTGCTCGGGCTGCGCACGCATATTGAGGTGTGATTAGCGGAGGCTTTCGAGGCCTCGGAACATAGATTCAGCTGGAATTACCTAGGATGACCTTTTGGGTCATCACAATCTCCACCTCTAAAACAAACGTTCGTCCTCGAACGGACATAGTAAAGTACCCGAGTCTGAGAAAAGCTGGGGATAACGACTCTTCATATCGGACTCAGACTCCCAAGTAGCTGCCTCGCCAGGCTGACCCCTCCACTGAACACGGACTAAAGGGTAACTCTTCGACCTCAACTGGCGAACCTGCCTATCTAATATGGCTACTGGCTCCTCCTCATAAGTCATATCCTTGTCCAATTGGACACCGCTGAAATCAAGAACATGAGATGGATCTGCA
>MDKH01032618.1:0-10009 GCA_005239495.1 Nicotiana undulata
AGACGAAGAGTAAACACATATCAACTACCCATTATGCATATATTCAATGGCAAATACCCAAATTCATAACACCCATTTAGGGTCCACAACCTCAGTGTTTTGACTTAGCTACTCATCATAAATAACCAAAAGAAACAAGTATTTAATAGTGTCATGAATGCTTACAAACCACCACTTACTTACTCTAATACTTCCAAAAGATGAAGAATATTAAATGAGAGAATGTTGTGCAAAAGCTAGACAAGAATGACCCACAACACCCAAGTAAATCCTTTTATAGTGGGAAGAAAATTCGGGTGAAAAACAGACAAAAACACCCCTGTCTGGCGATACGCGATCGCATTCCTGTCGCATAACAGGAATGCGATTCGCCTTCTTCCACCGCATCTCAAAACCCTAGGTCCCAGAGATGTATCACATTTGGGAAATGCGATCCGCATTGATGATATGCGATCGCATTCATGCGTCGCATTTGCATTGTGGCTTCAGGAAACAGATAGAGATGCGATTCAAATGCGGTTCGCATTTGGGATATGCGGTCGCATATGTGGCCGCATTTCACTCCTTAATTTTGACTCAACTTTATGTTGCGGTATGCGACCCCTAGGCTTGAAATGCAATTTGCATGTTGCATATGCGATCGCATTTGGCCATTTTCCTTCTTTTTTCTCTTCTTTAGCTCCCTTTTACATGGTCTTGAGTGTTTACACCTTGTGTACTGCAAAACACCAAAATTATATGATTAATAAGAGTAAATGCTCTTGAAACGAGCCATAGTCTAAGCAATATGGTATTAAAGGTGCCGAAATTCTCCGGCACATCAAGGGTATCTCGGTTTCCGACGTAACGGTGCCAACGGCTCTATCTAAGTTAGAGAATGCACTAGCCATTTCGTCTTTGGTTGCGAAGATGGGGAGTGCTAAGGAGAAAACAGTAACAATGGCAGAAAACTTTAAAAGAAGGGTGGGGGGGATGTAAAAATCTAAAGAAGGAGAAGAGAAAGTCTGGGGGTTTTCCAAACGCTTGGGAAACACAACACCCAAACGAAAAATTCTCTTGGCTATTTATAAGAACATAGGCAACCTGAGCGGGAAAATCAAACGCCGCCACATTAACTCCAAAACAGAAGAGACACAGGAAATGACGTAACGTATAGGGAACGTGCACCATAATGACGCATGACAAATTAACGTCATTTCAAACTGACGAAACTGTCCGGTATGACTCTCGAAGCGCCATGTCGTCACCTCGCCAAGAAGGGTTCTCCCCTCGACCAAGATGCTCAGATTTCTCAACTCGCAAACTGGCGAGGTCCGCCCATCGAGTTCGTCCAAAGACGACTCCGACAGACGGAGGGACTAACTGTGTGGGTCAAAATCTGATCAAAAGAAGTCTACTTAAGGAAGAACGACTAAGGGTCGATTAAGCTGAAGTCGCGCGTAGAAAGCAATATACTGGCGAGTGGCTCAGCTATTCCGAGGTCGAGTACTCGGGAGGCCCGTACGGCTTGTTCGACACTTAGACGTTTTAAAAGGGATTATTCAACAGGATAGTCAAAGGATTGAGACACTTTGGTTAAGGACCGCTGAATAATGAAAGTATGTTGTAAAAATACTAGGAGAGAGAATGATGCATAGGGGGCTGGTTCGAAAACACACACACATATCGCTCTTAGGGAAGGGAGGTTCATCACCTCAGGTCCTCCATCAAGAGGGAGAATGAGCTTAGAATTTTGTGTTCATATGTAGTTCAACTTTATCAAATAAATGGAGATATATCTCGCCCCAGATTGGGTGAACCCTTCCATTCATTTACTTTCTGTTACTATTTGATGTTATTCGAGTTGCTATCTTTTTATATATTACAGAACTCAATCAAGACTATAACCGACTTTTAGGTTCAACTACGTTATTTATTCATGTTTGTGACCTTTGATTTAGAATCAATTATCTTCGGCTAGGATTTACCCTTTATCTCATATTTAATTAGTTTAATAAAAAAGCTTAAAAACTTTTTGGTCAAACACCATTTTCCCTTTTAGTCTGTGCCAAAAAGAATGACCACTTTCTCTATTTGGAAATATTTTACCTTTATACATTGATTTATAGCTACACAAATCATATGTGCTTTATTTTACACCACAAATTCAAAAGTTTTTTTTCTTTTCTTAAATTTGGTGATCAGTTAAATGAGTTCACATGAATTGAAACGGATAGTATATAATATCGTTTTCCATTTTCAATCAACCAAAAGTACTTACTGTTCCCTAAAACAATTCGGACCATGCTGCTTATTGTGAAGAAGCATCATCTCATGCTTACTAACTAGATTCATTTTCTAGCTGATTTTTTTTTGCTATTCCGATCCAAACTTCTTTGAAATGACGGCATAGTTAATATTGTTAATTTATCAATCATCTTATCACCAAGATTTAAGGATTTATTTTTGAACCCAATATTTTCGATGTGAAGTATAAATTTACGTATGAAAATTCATTAAAATCGTAATAAATAATAGATATAAAGTATAAATTCAGAACTTAAAAATATAAAGAGTCCAATGCTAAAAATCTAAAAAATTAAACTCATAAAACTTAAATCAGACTCTGCGTCTAATATATTAATTACTCCTAGTTGAGAATTTTCTACAAATAAATGAGAGAACGTTAACGAAATTTTCTCAACATTCTTTTGATTGTTCGGACAAATGAAATATAAAGCGGTCGTGGCAAATATATACAAGTACTAATTTTTTCACATGTACATGCGAAAAGTATATGTGACGTTATTTAATTAGAGGTCAGATATTTGAAATTTATGAATGAAGAATTAAAAAAGGAAATAGGATTTGGCTAAGCCGGGGAAGAAAGCAAGTCGAGCTGAGCCGCCACCTACAGCTACGTTCCCCTCTTAAGTTCTTTCTTCCAAAATCTAAATAAACAATTACAGTTAGGGCTGTTCATTTGGATCGGATATCCGAAATCCGAACCGATCCATTCAATTTCGGATTTCGGATTTCGGATTGGACCGGATTTCGGATTGTGTTTATAAAAATTTCGGATTTCGGATCGGATTCGGATTGGTATATTTTAATCCGATCCGATCCGAAATCCGAAATTATTAGGCAATGTATAAATACTACACTTTAATTTCGGATAGTCAGTACTTTCTTTACATCTTCCTCCAAGTTATTACCTTTACAATTGCTAGAGTTAGCTATATTGGCACCATAGTACTCTCATAATTGTATAAACATGAATTTTTCTTAATGCATTGCCTCTTTTACAAAGAAAATATACATATTAGTTTGCAACATTGAGGCATTTACGATCCGAAATCCGATCCGATCCAAACTTTAAAATCCGAATCCGATCCGATATAATTCGGATCGGATTCGGATTGCATTTTCTAGAATCCGAAATCCGAAATCCGAATCCGAAATGTGCTAAATCCGATCCAATCCGATCCGTGCACAGCCCTAATTACAGTAGTCCACTTTACTACTCTATACTTAATTCTAGGACTAATACTTTAAAAAAGATAAATACAAAAGAAGAAGAAAAAATATCAATGAATTGAAATTTGAAAGCAGTGAACCAATAAAATCAGTTGCCAGAAGACAAAACATGAAACAGGTGTCACACGTAAACCAACAGAAAGGAGCCACCTGGCCCCAAAAACAAAAACACATCCCGTTACATCGTTTTATGTGCAATTGGACGTATCATGAAGTGGCAAAAATCTGGTGGTTGGTGCTTTAGAAGGGGGAAAGCGAATTCCAATTCCAATTTGTAGTGAAAGAGGACACGTGCCAACTGCTGCGGGGACCAAATGCTTTTTCAAATACAGATGTCAGTCGAAGCCCCATATTGTGTAGTACTGTGCTAGCGTTCCTCCATATGTTTAGTTGAAACTTGAAATAATTTTTTTTTAAAAGTATATAATAATAATAATAATTATAAATTAAATATAATTTTTCAAGTAAGGTATAGGAAGAATACGGTATATGCAGACCTTGCCCCAACTTTTGAGGGTAGAGAAATTATTCTGAAGTTTTAAATTATGTTGAAAAATAATTTTTGATAGTTAAAATTGTGTTTGAATATTTCTTTTAAATTTTTCTTTAAAAAAAAATCTATATTCAAATGGGAGTTGTGTCTTTGTGCCACGTTATCTTTCAAACACCCTTGGGGCTTTGCCGATAACCTTTTCCCACTTCTCTGGCTATATAATATCAACGTCTTCTGCTTATATGTTTCTACTAAGGAGATACGTGGGTATGGAACTGTGCTCCCTTCATTATCAAACATACTTTATTAGAAACATGTTTATCTCAATTTTGGGCAACTTCTCCATGTATTTAGAAGGCATATCTTGAAGGGAAGGAGTGGGCGAGAGGATGACAATCTATTCGTATCAAGTGTCTACTTTAAATTATATAATTTTCATAGTTTAGTACAATAATAAATTATGGTGAAAATATTTAATTAACTAGTATAGTATAATGATAATTATGTATGTAAACATGCTCCATTGGTTTATTTGATTGGTGTAATAAGATTTTACCCGTTGAAAACGGGAGGAGTGTTACCACCCCAAACTAGTAATGCAGATTTAGTAACATTTGCGTTAAAGTTGAAAAAAGAATATTTAAAGTTGAACTTGAAAGAGACATTTCTCAAAGACAAATTGTGTATCGATATGTTTTATTTGCAAAAAATAAGCCAAAGTCTTGAAATTGGCTTGTACCTTAATTAACTTGTCAAAAGATATGTGGTCAGCTCAAATTGGATGAAATACATTTTCCAGTTATATGGTCATGCAAAACCTAAGCTGCGGTGCTGCTAATAGACGTTCACTTATTTTTAACATAATATTCTTCTCTAAATTTTGTCTCTATGGTTCCGCACTCATGTATCCGATTGTATTAGGTGAAAGTAAGAATGACAAAAAAACAGAGGTGTGGCAATTATTATGATTATAGCTCAGAGAAAAGACCCTTGTTCTAGCTAGTGTCATATTTTCAACTATATACCATTTATGAATAACATTTACCCAAATAGCGAGACAAATTTAATGTTTACTTTTTTTAGCTGGTATATATAGATTGTATATTAAGTATATGCAGTTGTACATATATTTTATATGAATTATCCGTCGGCTATTTATAGTTTAAGAGATTAGGTGAACAACTATTTGAGTTAATTCTCCGTAACATTACTAGTGACTTATATTCACATTTCTCGCATATTAAAACAACAGAAATACAAATGGAATCACATTCTAGAAATCATATATTTTAAAGTATATAGAACATAAAGAATTGTTGGTGACGAGTCACGTCCACTCTCTACTTTGTTAAAAATAGAGTATAGGTGACGGTGACCATGGTCTGTATTACTATAAAAAATGAAGCGATAAGGATCTCCACTTGTTTTTTCTCTTTTGTTCGTTTTCTTCCTCCCCTGAGCATGATGCAAATCAAAAAGAATATGTCTACCTCTAACTCCATCGGCTTACCAAATTGGAAAAGAAGAAGAATCTTTTCTAGTATATACTCCTAAAGAAAGAAATGAAAATTCATCTTCAAAATAACAGCAAACCTTATGCGAGTATTTTAACCATAACCCTGCTTTTTAGGAGTGAACGTGATGACTGATTATATCTTTTAATTGTTTCATTTCAAAAATTTAGAAAATCGTGTATATAGAATATTCTAATTAATGAAGCGGGATTAGAACCATAACAAATTATGCTGATCAAAAGGATAATATTTGTAACGTAGGTCGGATAACTAAGCCTAGATTAGAAGTGGGTGGGCGTGTCAAGGTTTATATGGTTCTGCTGATTAAGATATGGATATTTTAGTCATGGAATATCACTGTCTTGTATAGAACATTGTCTCTTGGGATACAGTTGCGAAAACTGAAAACCTAAGGAACAACCGGAAGTGACCTTCCAAGCTTTCGTATTTTTTGTGAATATATAATTAATTCTCACTCCTGCCTTAATTTTATTTTTTATCTTGTTTGATTGGGCACACAATTTAAGAAAGAAAATTTTAAAACGTAAAATCTTAAACACGGTAAAAGATTGTTTGACTATTATAAAGTCATGTTACTAAGAATAAAATTTAAAATTTAAAATTAATTTCTTTTTAAATATAATAGTATCATTTTACGAAACATATTTACAACAAAATAATGTCAAGTAGAACTGATGAAAGAGCCTAATTAATGAAACGACCCGACCAGTCGTTTTGAACATTTGCATTCCGCTCAGTAGTTTGAGGGCACAAATATCTCAGTATGATATATTATGACTTGTGTGAATCGTCGGTGTTGGTTTTTAGGTTATTCGAAATCGATTTGGAAAAATGAACTTCATGATTGAAGCTCTAATTTGGAAGAGTTGACCATATTTAACTTCTAAGCATTTGACCTCGGATTGGAGTTTTGATGGTTCCGTTAGGTTCGGATGGTGATTACGGACTTAGGCATATGCCTGGATTTGCATTTGGATATTTTTAGAAGGATTGGGCACTAATTGGCGAAAGTTGAAAATTTGAAGGTCTGGAAAGTTCATAAGTTAGACCGGAAGTTGACTTTGAATATATCAGATTCGAATTGTGGTTCCGGGGATTGGAATAGCTTCGATATGTCATTTAGGAATTGTGTGCAAAATTTTAGATCATTCCGGGTTGATTTGATATGTTTCGACGACAGTTTTGGAAGTTGAAAGTTGAAAGTTCATTGATTTTTTATTTGAGGTGCGTTTCATTATTTCGATGTTGTTATGTGTGATTGAGGCCTCGAGTAGGTCCTACGAGAATTGTTGGTATGTTTGGACAGAATCCCGAGGGACTAGGGTGAGTTTCAGACGGGATTCGAACCATTTAGGCCAAATTGTTATTGTTGGTTTCTATGGTTACCTGTTGCTTATGGTATTCTTCGCGATCACGAAGGTCCAACCGCGATCTCGAAGTGTAATTTGGTGTGCTGCAATTTTTTTCTTCGTGAACGCGATATATGGAACGCATTCGCAAAAGGTAAGTTGATTGCGTTCCGCTTTCGCGATGAGGTGTCGCGTTCGCATAGAGTTCTAGTTGAGGAGCTGGAGGAAATGTCTTCGCGTTCGCGAAGTAGCAACCATGTTCGCGAAGAGTTGGTTATGTTGTGCATTGCGTTCGCGAGGGATATACCGCTAAGTAGAGTCTTTTTGTGCTGGTGTATTTTGATCATCGCGAACGCGATGGTCTTCCCACGTTCACGAAGGGTATAGCTGGAGCAGTAATATAAAGTACTCTATTTCGGGGGTTTTGGCCGGAGCTATGAAGCTCGGATTGAGGCGATTCTTGAAGCAATGTTCACCATGTGGATTGGGGTAAGTGTTCTCTACTAATTTTTGATTTTATATCATGAATCTATCTTCGTTTTTGGCATTTGATCGAGGGTTTCAAAAGAGAAATTGGGGTTTTGTCTAAACTTCCCTAAAGTTAAATTTTAAGTTTTGAGCATCGATTCGGTGTCGGATTTGAGTGAAACTAGTATGGTTGGACTCGTAATTGAATGGGTTGTCGAATTTTGAAAGTTTTATCAGGTTTCGAGGTGCGGGCCCCGCTTTAACGTTTTGGATGAGTTTGAGTAAATGTATAAAAATTCGACTTTTATCGATTGAATTTGATTCCTATGGCATTAGTTAATGATATTTAGTTGTTTTGAATAGTTTTGAGCCGTTCGGAGGATGATTTGATGTCACGATCCAACTTCCCAACCTTATGGATCGTCATGGTGCCTAACACCACACTTGCTATGTAAGCCAATGTTAGAGTTCGATTAGCTATTTACCTTTGACTATCCATTTAAACATAATAAATAATTATAAAATAAACTTAAGCTACTGACTTTCAATGAATAATTCCAAACATAAAATAATAAACACTTAAATAAATCGAGCCACGAACTAATTATATAAGTAACTCTAGAACTACCCCAGGGTCTGGTGTCACAATTCACGAACTACTAAAGAATACTACAAATAATGGGTTGAAAGAAATAGTGTAACTGTTCTGAATATAATAAAATAGTTTTATAAAAAGAGGATAAGACTCTCGGGATCTGTGAACGCCAGCAGATATACCTCGTGTCTCCGAATAAATGAATAGTTGCTCTAAATATCTTTATTGTTGGTCGATACCTGAATCTGGATAAAAGAGTGCAGAGTGTAGTATCAGTACAACCGACCCCATGTACTGAGTAAGTGTCGAGCCTAACCTCGACGAAGTAGTGAAGAGGCTATGACGGTACATTAACAACATATAACCTGTGACAGTAATATATACAATAACGCAACAAAATAATTCTACACAAACAAGAAAAATATAACTGAGACAATAAATATAAAGCAAGAAAGAAATCTAAACAAATAATTATGTACTGCAACAACAACGAAATAACTCAGCTGCCTTTTTCAGGCCTCAGCTATAACAACCTCTCAAATGATTTCCAAGTTTCCAAACTTTAACTTTAAATAAAAGAAGTGCCAAAATATGAAAAATAGTAATATAAAATGATAGTTTTCAAATCTTGGTTTTTCTTTGAAAATCATTAAAAATATAATTGTCCTCCCTTATTGCTCCTTGTTGCGGAGGAAACCCGATCCCACCAGACATATCATATCAATTTATTCACCCGTATCACGATCAATTTATTCACCCGTATCACAATCAATTATCCACCCTTATCACAACCCCTTTATCACTCGCCTTTCAAGTCAAAGCCTTTCACGATATTTATGTCTCGACAAATTGTAAACAGAACAAGTTTCACTTTAAAATAATAGTAAAAGCAGAGTATGAAATAATGACAATAAAACAATGAGTGTTTCAGCCTTTATTTTATAAACAGTAAAATATGCATATTCTCCCTTATCATTGTCTTGTTGCGGCGTGCAACCCGATCCCACCTATTCACAATATCACAATCAATTATCCAACCTTATCACAACCCCCTTATCACACCAATTTTGTTTATTCATCAAAAACTTTCACAGTTCAGGCCAAGCCTTCACAACACTTTTATTTCAACAAATTTCAAATAAAAAATAGTATAGCTCGTAAGTTTCAACCAATATCATTAATCAATAAAACCAACCAGAATATATGTAAACACCGTAACACTGTCAATCCAACTTAGTCTTTATGTACCATGATAAAATCAAGAGAACAACCAACACTTTTAATACACTTGCCACAACAATTGGCAACAATCAATTGAAACCAAACAACCACGTAAACCTCAACAATCATAAAACAGTTAAACTGCACTCCTCATCACTTCCTCAATATAATCAAAAATGAAACCAACAAGAGCGCGCACACACACACACACACACACACACATAGGTCCGTAATTACGATACAGATCTAATACTTCATTCAAAACAAAAATCGTAGCTCATTTGTTCAATATGGTATCATTTATGCTTGAAGAAAACAACGTCGAAGCATAAGAAAGACCGAGCGCAACGCAATCCAAACCTATTTGAAACTCACCCGAGCCCTCCGGGCTTTAAACCAAACATGCACGCAAGTCTAAAAGCATCATACAGACTTTCTCGTGTGATCAAATCATGAAAATAATATGTAAAACTATGAATTAAACGTCAAAACTCATTATTTTTCTCAAGAACACATAAAGTTCACTATTTATCAACTGGACGTCCGAATCATGTCAAATAAATTTCGATTCTCACCAAATTTTGCAGACAAGGCTTAAATATCATAACAAACCTGTATCGAGCTCCGAAACCAAAATAGGGGCCCGATGTGAACAACTAATTTTCGACCACACCCAAATTCTATATTATTTTGGTGTAAATATTTCTTTTAGGTCTAATCTTAATACTTTAAATTTTTTATCTTACTCTTAATAGGTTTTATTTATTAAAAAAAAAAACTACAAAAAATATTTACAATCTTAGAATATAAGATTTATTCCAATATTTAAATA
>ML266797.1:0-21385 GCA_005239495.1 Nicotiana undulata
CCTATCAATAATAGCAATTGGCTCCTCCTCGAAGCCTAACTTCTCATCTAGCTGAATAGTGCTAAAATCAATCACGTGAGAGAAATCGGCTTGATATCTCCGGAGCATGGATACATGAAATACCGGATGAACTCTCGATAAAGAGGGAGGTAAAGCGAGCTCATAAGAAACCTCCCCGACTCGCCTCAACACCTTGAAAGGGCCTATAAACCTGGGGCTCAGCTTGCCCCTCTTCCCGAATCTCATAACGCCCTTCATCAACGAAATCTTCAACATAAACTTATCTCCCTCCATAAATGCTACATCACGCGCCCGCTGATCCGCGTAACTCTTCTGTCTGGACTGAGCTGTANTCCCATTGACCGCCAAAATCAATCGCACAAGCCCTGAGCATATCCTTCAAAATATGAACTATACGCTCCGGCTGACCATCAGTCTGAGGGTGAAATGCTGAGCTGAGATCTATCTGAGTGCCCATCTCACTGTGCAATGCTCTCCAGAAATGCGAGGTGAACTGAGGACCTCGATCTAATATAATGGACACTAGCACACCGTGGAATCAGACTATCTCCCGAACATAAATCTGGGCTAGCCTCTCCGTAGTATAAGTAGTAGCCACAAGGATGAAATGCGACGATTTGGTCAACCTATCCACAATGACCCAAACCGCGTCAACCTTCCGCAAAGTCCGAGGCAACCCAACCACAAAATCCATTGTGATGCGCTCCCATTTCCACTTAGGAATGGGCATCTGCTGAAGCAGGCCTCCTAGCCTCTGATGCTCGTACTTGACCTGCTAAAAATTGAGACACCTAGCCACAAACTACATTATATCTTTCTTCATCCATCTCCACCAGTAGTGCTGCTTCAAATCACGGTACATCTTTGTCGCACCCGGATGAATAGAATACCGAGAACTGTGGGCCTCTTCCTAAATTCTCTTCCTCAAGCCACAATATTAGGAACACATAAACGGCCCTAGAGCCTCAAGACACCATCCTCGCCTAAAGTAACCTCCTTGGCCCTGCCTTGGACCACTGCATCCCGAAGCTCTGCAAGGCATGGATCATCAAAATGTCAAGCCTTAATCTCCCCCACCAATGAAGACTGAGCAACTACATGAGCCAAAACTCGATGAGGCTCCGAAAGGTCCAATCTCACAAGGCGATTGGCGAAGGACTGAATGTCCAAGGCTAAAGGTCTCTCCTCAGCTGCAATGTAGGCCAAGCTACCCATACTCGCTGCCCTCCTGCTCAAAGCATCTGCCACTACATTCGCCTTGCCTGGGTGATATAAAATAGTGAGATCATAATCTTTTAAAAACTCAAACCACCTCCGCTACCTCAAGTTAATGTCCCTCTGCTTAAGCAAGTACTGTAGGCTACGGTGGTCAGTATAGACCTCACAAGATACACCATATAGATAATACCGCCATATCTTTAAAGCATGAACAATCACCGCCAACTCCAAATCGTGCACAGGGTAATTCTTTTCATGAACCTTCAGTTGTCGCGAAGCATAAGCGATAACCTTGCCATCCTGCATCAGCACACACCCCAACCCAACGCGTGAAGCGTCGCCAATACACAGTATATATCCCAGAACCGGAAGACAATGACAGAACTGGTGCTGAGGTCAAAGCTGACTTGAGTTTCTAAAAGCTCGCCTCACACTCGCCGGACCACCGAAATAGGGCATTCTTCTGAGTCAATCTGGTCAGTGGGGCTGCAATAGAGGAGAACCCCTCCACGAATCGGCGATAATAGCCTGCTAGGCCCAAGAAACTCCTGATCTCTGTAGCTGAAGTAGGACGCGGCCAACTCTGAACCGCCTTAATCTTCTGAGGATCAACCTTGATACCATCTCCGGATACCACATGCCCCAAAAATGCCACGTAATCTAACCAGAACTCACACTTGGAGAACTTAGCATACAACTTCTGTTCCCGCAAGGTCTGGAGCACAACTCTCAAGTGCTTCTCATGCTCGCCCAGGCTCCGGGAGTAAATGAAGATGTCATCAATGAAAACGATGACGAAGGAATCAATATACGGTCTGAATACCCTATTCATCAAGTCCATGAATGCTGCTGGGGCATTAGTCAAACCAAAGGACATCACTAGGAACTCATAATAGCCATATCTGATACGAAATGCAGTCTTCGGAACATCTGAAGCCCGAATCCTCAGTTGATGATAACCCGATATCAAGTCAACCTTGGAAAACACTTGAGCACCCTGTAACTGATCAAACAAATCATCGATGCGCGACAGAGGATACTTATTCTTGACGGTCACTTTATTTAGCTGGCGATAGTCAATGCACATCCGCATAAACCCATCCTTCTTCTTTACAAATAAGACTGGAGCACCCCGCGGCGACACACTCGGCCGGATGAACCCCTTGTCCAACAACTCCTCAAGCTGCTCCTTCAACTCCTTCAGCTCCTTAGGAGCCATACGATAGGGGGGATGGAAATAGGTTGAGTATCTGGAGCTAAGTCAATACAGAAGTCAATATCTCGATCTGGAGGCATGCCTGGAAGATTTGAAGGAAACATATCCGGAAACTCTCAAACAACAGGTACTGAATCAATGGTAGGAGACTCGGCGGTGGTGTCCCGCACATAAGCAAGGTAAGCCAAACAACCTTTCTCGACCATATGCTGAGCCTTTAGGAAGGAAATAACCCGGCTGGAGGCACTAGCTGAAGAACCCTTCCATTCTAGTCTAGGCGACTCAAGCATGGCTAAAGTGATTGTCTTGGCATGACAATCTAACATAACATGATAAGGAGATAGCCAATCCATGCCTAGGATAACCTCAAAATCAATCATATACAGCAATAAAAGATCTGCTTTGGTATCGAAACCGCAGAAAGTGACAACACAAGACCGGTAGACTCGGTCTACTACCACAGAATCACCCACATGAGTGGTCACATATATAGGGGAACACAATGACTCACGAGGGATATCCAGGAAATGAGCAAATAGTATGGAAACATATGAATACGTGGATCCTGGATCAAATAGTACCGAAGCCTCTCTACCACATACCCTGATAATACTTGTGATTACGGCGTCTGAGGCCACTGCATCTGATCTGGCCGGAATGGCATAAAATCTGGCTGAGGCTCCTGAAGACTGAACTCCCCCAGAGTGAACAGGAACTAACTGACCTCCTCCTGACTGGCCTCCCCCTCTAGGACGACCCCTGCCGACCTGTCCTCCACCTCGAGGCAGCCGGACTGCTGGTGCTAAACTCCTAGGCGGATAACTCTGATGCACTGCCTTGCCCCGATACTTGGGAAAAAACCTCCACGTATGACCCGACTCCCCACACTCGAAACAACCTCCTGGTGCTACAGCCTCTTTCCCGAAAGAAGAACCCTGAATAGCTGGAGGGCGGTGTGAACCCTCTGGTAAGGAACTGAAATAAGATCTAGAGGATCTTTAATGACAGGAATAACTGTTGGGTGCACCCTGGGTGGCTGGGGGACGATAGGAACGCTCTGGCATAGCGCCGAACTGAGGCCTCGCTGAAATACCCCTGGGAGGTAGTGGAGGTGCTGAATATGAGGGCCTACTGAACTGGCCGCCTCCGAACTGACCTCTACCCCTAGCTGGAGCACCCCTGAAGTCGCCTATGAACCTGGCCCTCTTGTCTTGCTGACATGGATGACCCTGCTCCCTGCTCCTCATACGGTAACCTTCAATCCGTCGGGCTATATCGACTACAAGCTGGTATGGGGTACCCATCTATACCTCTCTGGCCATAGAGGCCCTAATACCTGGATGCAAGCCTGCCACAAACCGCCGCACCCTCTCGGCATCAGTAGGCAATATCATAAGGGCATGGCGAGACAACTCGGAGAATCTAGCCTCGTAATCAGTCACTGGCATCTGCCCCTGTTTTAGCCGCTCAAACTGACCCCGTAGCTCCTCCCTCTCAGAAGGTGGAATGTATCTGTCTAGAAATAGCTGAGCGAAATGGTCCCAAGTGACAGGAGGAGAATTTGCTGGCCTGCCGAGAATATATGACTGCCACCACCTGCGAGCTCTTCCCTCTAACTGAAATGTGGTGAAATCTACTCCATGGGACTCCAAAATCCTCATGTTGTGTAGTCTGCCCCTGCACCTATCAATAAAATCCTGGGCATCCTCTCCCCGCTCACCCCCGAAGACTGGAGGGCGGAGTCGGGTCCACCTATCCAACATTTGCTGCTGGTCACCCTCTGCAACTGGCCTGGGCTCTGGGGCTGCTACTATGGGCTGAACCCCTCCCACGGGCGGTGTGCCCGGGGTATGACGTGCTGCTGCTGCCTGACCTATGGCCTGAGCGGTAGGAGTCTGGACTCCCCCTCCTGCCTGAGAAGTAGCAGGGTCGGCTGGAAATAAACCATCCTGATACATAGTGTCCATAAATCTCAGCATACAGCCCATGACCTCCTGGAAGCCTGGCCCCGTCATGAAATCCACTGGAGCAGGTGCTATTGGAGGCACCTCATCCTGCCCCTCCAAAATAGGGTCCTCTGGTGGTGCCACTGGCATAGCTCTGGGACACCCTCGTCCCCTGCCTCTACCCCGACCTTGGGCAGCTGGGGCAGCGGCCTCTCCCAGACCAGGAACATTGGATGCACGCGTTCTCACCATCTTTGAGAGAAATAGGAGAATAAGTTTGAGTACATCATAGATTGCATGAAAGGATATAAATAAAGGGAAGTTTCCTAACACCCCATAGCCTCCCGAAGATAAGTACAGACGTCTCTGTACCAATCGGCAAGACTCTACTAGGCCTGCCCGTGACTCGTGAGACTTTCGTGAACCTAGGGCTTTGATACCACGTTGTCACGACCCAAATCGCGATTCAGGTCACGATGGCGCCCAACAGCGAGGTTAGGCCAGCCAATATAGAAACACTAAGTGTTACCATTCCCTGTTACGCAAATTTCCTCTTTTAACCAATTTTTAAATAGCTATAAACATGATAATGGCGGTGATGTGAAATAAAACTACAAGTGCGAAAAATCAACCAATAGGCATGTCACATAACATATATACATCCAACAACCCAAAATATACACCACGTGTGTGCCAGGAACTAGTGTCACGAGTGCCACAGGCAACTACTGAGTATACGATGACTACAATATATACAGGGTCTCAGTCTGAATGAAATGGACAGAGAATATAACAAAAGAACTCCAGGGTGCTGCTAGGAAGTCGCCGGGAAAGCAGCTCACCGTGAAGTATGACCACGCTATCAATATCTAGCACCGGCCTGATAATCAGATGTATCAGCCTCAAGACCTGTACAGTCAAGTACAGAAAATAAAAGAAAGTGCAACATGAGTACATATTAAATAAATATGTACCCAGTGAGTATTCCGCCTAAACTCGAAGAAGTAGTGACGAGAGGTCGACTCGATACTCACTAAGGTCCAACAATACTAACATATGATAGAATATAAAGAAATACATTAAGCATTTCAGGGAAAATAAGCAACAAGTATATATATATATCAAAAGCAGAAATCCAAACAATTGCTGAACTAGACAATAAAGCACTTTCAAGGGTAAGACCACCGAACGATACAATAATCACAATTCTTAGATCCGCCATAGCGTACGACCCGCTCCCATAAGGTACCTTCTACACTCGCCGTGGCGTACGGCCCGATCCCATATTCATTTCAATTTCTTTTTAACACTGCCGTGGCGTACGGCCCGATCCCATATATTTTATAATTTTTCAACACCGCCGTGGCGTACAGCCTGCTCCCATATATTTCACAATTCTTTTCAATTCCGCCGTGGCGTACGGTCCGCTCCCATATATTTCACAATTATTTTCAATTCTTCCGTGGCGTACGGCCCGCTCCCATATATTTCAATTCTTTTCAATTTCGCCGTGGCTTACGGCCCGCTCCCATATATTTCAAAATTCTTTCAAATAAGCCTCAGAAGAATAACATGATGCAAAACATAATTTCATAGTACATATGGCATTACAATAAATCATATGAAGCATTACAAGGAAAACATATCAGGCATTACAAGAAAAGGCATATAAGGCATTACGAGAAAAGCATACAAGGCATGATGTGGGCTGACTACCCGGACATAACAATAATAGCCGCTACGTACGGACTCTCGTCACTCGGCGCGTACATAGCTCCAAACAATTTACACATAGCATATACATCACCTATGGGGACAATTCCCTCTTACAAGGTTAGAAATGAGACTCACCTCGTGTCGAATCTACCCCTCGGACCACAATTGCGCCCGAAACTCCGAACTCTATACCCGAGGACTCGCAACTAGTCAAAAGGTGTGAAATTAGATCAATGCATGCACAATGTGAGAAATTATCTTAGCTATTCAATAAAGTCGTCATTCTAGAAGAATTTCCGAATACCAACCCCGGTCCCGCATGCTCAAATTCTGAGAATTCTCGAAGGGATCACTCACCCATAACTTAAGGATCATTAATGTGTGATTTCTACTTAAATTCATGGCCTAAAACGGATAATCACAAAATCCTCAAGAACCCTAAAATTACTACCTAATTCTATGATTTTTGGATGATTTAATAGTGAATTTAACTAGGAATTAATGTTAAAGCTAGAAGATTATGGGGTTTTACTTACCTCTTACAGGAATTAATGTCGTGGGAGGTGCTGCCCAAACTTGGATGCTCTCTAATGGAAGTTGATGGTGAGAAAAATGAAGAAAAACCCGTAATTTGGACATTTAAAAGGGGCTGGCAACAGTGATTTCCGCACCTGCGCCCTTGGGACCGCAGGTGCGGTCCCGCACCTGCGAGAAAACCATCGCCCCTGTGGAAAAAGGGCCTGGGACCCATGCATCGCACCTGCGGAAAAAGGGCCTGGGACCCTGGCATCGCACCTGCAGAGAAAGAGTCCGCACCAGCGATCCCACTCCTGCGGAATTTGTTCCGCACCAGCGGACTTTGGGCAAGGGGCAGAGGATCGCACCTGCGGAGGGATTTCCGCACCAGCGGACCCGCTCCTGCGGAATTTGTTCCGCACCAGCAGAGCATCTGCACCTGCGAGGCTGGGACCGCAGGAGCGGTCCCGCACCTACGGTCTTACCAACAACAGCTGCACCAACAGTTGTTTTAGCTGGTGTTTGGCCTCGTGTGGTGTCGGGGAGGCACTTGGTCCCACCCGAGCCCCCTTCCAAATATACCAACAAGTCTGTATTCATGATACGGACTTTCTCGAACTTCCGAAACATGGAAAACAACAACGAAACTCAAAATTCCACCACAAAACCAAATTGAATCAAAACTAAGAACTTGAAATTATAGAATTCACTTCAATGCGCCGAGCCGGCCTAAACTACTCGGAATGACTTCAAATTTTGCAGACAAGTTATAAATGACACGACGGAACTATTCTCGGTCTCAAAATTCTATTCGAACCTCGGGAACATAAAATCACATTCCAAACCAAATTTCAAATTCTTTGAGATTTCTCAAAACTTCATTAACTCCAATTTTCCTCATTTGATCCGAAACCAATCAAATCAAGTCTGGTTCTTCCAAATTTCACAGATAACTTAAATAACACATATTGAACCTGTTTCGAGCCCCGTAAATCATAATACGGGCCCAACAACACAGGTTTCACATCAAGGTTCATTTTCATAAGCCTTTAATATTTTTATAAAATAATTTTCTTCGAAAATTCATTTCTCGGACTTGGGTCCTCGGAATTTGATTCCGGGCACACGCCCAAATCCCATATTTTTCGACGGACCTTCTGGGACCGTCGAATCACGGATCCGTGTCCGTTTACCAAAATTGTTGACCAAAGTTAACTTTATTCAATTAATTATCATAAATTAAACTCTTAATCAAGTTTTCACATAAAGGCTTCCCGGATACGCGCCCGGGCTGCGCACACACATCAAGGTGAGATTAATGGAGGCTTTCGGGGCCTCGGAACACAGTGTAAATTAGATGCACATAAGATGACCCCTTTTTGGAGTCATCACAATAACCTAAATGAAGATCCATCCTTCGTACCTGTCAAGCAAAACAAAAGAAAGCAGGGACCATTCCAGAACCAAGTGATTGACGAAGAGGGGGGCTTATTGCTACAAAGTCATACCTTTTGGCCTGAAAAATGCTGGAGCCACGTACCAAAGGCTTGTGACCAAGATGTTCCAGGAACATCTGGGAAAAATGATGGAATTTTACATCGATTACATGCTGGTGAAATCAACACAAGCGGAAGAAAATTTTCATCATCTTTCAAATACCTTCGAAATTTTATGCAGGTATAACATGAAACTAAATCCAGAAAAATGCGCCTTTGGCGTAGAATCATGTAAGTTTTTGGGTTTCCTTGTGTCAAATAGATGAATAGAAGTAAATCCTGCTCAAATTAAAGATATCAAGAAAATACCTAATATACTTACAAATAAAAAAGAAAAGACTAACAGGAAGAATTGCATCCTTGGGAAGATTTATTTTTAAGTGCTCGGAGAAAAGTTTTAAATTCTTTTCAGTTCTTAAAAAGCAGAATCGGTTCAAATGGACTGAGGAATGTCAACAGACTCTCATGGATATGAAGGCCTACCTATCAAAACCCCCGCGGCTATCAACGCCAAAAAAGGGGGGAAAGTTGTGTATATCTTGTCGTTGGAGAAATTGTCGTAAGTGCGGTACTGGTAAGGGAAGACAAAGGTAAACAATCACCAATTTACTATTTAAGTAAGTCTTTGTTGAATGCTGAAACTAGATACCCACATCTAGAAAAACTTTCTTTAGCTCTAATTATGGCGGCCAGAAAGTTAAGACCATATTTTCAATGTCATCCAATCAGTGTTGTAACCTCATACCAATTGAGAAATATATTGCATAAGCAAGAATTATCGGGAAGACTAGATAAATAGGCTATATGATTAAGCGAGCATGACATAATATATTAGCCTAGGACTGCAACAAAGTCTCAAATTTTAGTTGATTCCGTCGCTAATTTTAATAATAGCATTGTCCCTGAAGTGGAAAAAGAGTTACAACTCTTTAATAGGGCTAATCCGGGTATTTGGAATATATTTACTGGCGGCTCATCTAATGTAAAAGGAGTCGGCTAAGGCACAGTCTTAATATCACCCACGAATGAAAAGACACGGCAAGCTATTAAATGTTATCCTATAACTAACAATGAGAGGAGTATGAAGTTGTCATTGCAGGACTTGAACTGGCACGAGAACTCTCAATCGAGCAGATTTTGATCAAAAGCGACTCTCAACTGGTAGTGAACCAAATGTAGGGGACTTATATTGCTAGGGAGAATCGAATGCAACAATACCTGGAAAAGGCACGAGATCTCGTAAAGCAATTCAAATCATAGAAGGTTATGCAAATACCTAGAGAGGAAAATGCAGAAGCGGATGCATTAGCTAACCTCGCAACAGTTATAGAAGTGGCAAATAAAGACAATGCATTTGTCGTTCACTTGTTTCATTCAGCAATTGACCAGGACAAAAATGAGGTAACATTTAACAATTTAACCTAGGATTGGAGAAACTAAATCTTAAATTTTTTGCACAATGGTACCGTACCTGAAGATAAAAAAAATAGCTCAAGCACATCGCAAAAAAGCTGCACGGTACTGCCTCATTCACAATTCTTTATACCGTAAGATGTTCGGAGGTCCCTTAGCAAAATGCCTTGGACCTAATCAAACAGAATTCGTGATGAGGGAAGGTCCCTTAGAAAAATGCCTTGGACCTAATCAAACGGAATTCGTGATGAGGGAAATCCACGAAGGGCACTGTGGAAATCATGCAGGAGCAAGATCCTTAGTCAAAACCCTAATCAGAGTAGGGTACTATTGGCCCAAAATGGAAGAAGAGGCCGAGGGTTTCGTAGCTAAATGCGACAAATGCCAATGATTTGCTAACAACATGCATCGACCAACAGATCTACTGAACCCAGTGATATCGCCATGGCCATTCATGAAATGGGGCATGGACATAGTGGGACCCCTTCCCGTAGCTAAAGGAAAAGGCTCGCAGATCACAAAATTCTTCGAAAGCTGGAAAATCAAACGAATCACTTCGTCGCCATATCACCCCATGGCTAATGGACAAGCCGAATCAACTAACAAAGTCATCATCAATAACCTGAAGAAACGTTTGGAAAAAGCCAAGGGAAGTTGGCCTGATGAGCTACCGGCAGTATTATGGTCTTACAGAACAACTAAAAAACGGCCACGGGAGAAACTCCTTTCGCACTTGTTTACGGTGCAAAGGCTTTGATACCGGTGGAGATCGGTGAACCAAGCACAAGGTTTACAACAGCCATGGAGGAAGCTAACAACGATGAGTTAAGAACCAATTTGGACTTGCTCGAGCAAAGAAGAGAAGTTGCACTAATACGAATGGCAGCTTAGAAACAAATCATATAACGATACTACAACAGAAAAGCTCATGTCAGATATTTCAAAATTGGGGACTTCATTCTTAAGAAAGTCTTTCAATCAACGAAGGAAGCTGGTGCAGGGAAGCTAAGTCCAAATTGGGAAGGACCCTACAAAGTCTGTGAGGTGCGTATGAGCTGGAAGCTATGGACGACAGGATCTTACCAACCAGTT
This sequence comes from Nicotiana undulata, assembly GCA_005239495.1. Taxonomy (NCBI): domain Eukaryota; kingdom Viridiplantae; phylum Streptophyta; class Magnoliopsida; order Solanales; family Solanaceae; genus Nicotiana; species Nicotiana undulata. Next base: position 10,635 of record ML266797.1, read on the forward strand.
GGAATGTCGTTCATTTAAAGAAGTATTACTTCTAAGTGAAAGGAATACCCCCGGTTAGGTATTGTTACGTTCAATTTTATATTTGAATAGTTAAAATTTTACTAACCGTTTTAGATGATAGGTAAAAATCTAACCTATCACCAGATAATTATATTAGACCTACAAAAACGCGAGGAAGTAACTGAATTCCCGGTCTAGGGTTACACTTTCTGATGGACGTTTTAAAGGGTTAAGCAGTCATCATCTAAAAACTATATACCTTCGAGTCCCATATATTTTTCCTTTTCAGGAAAAGGACCACAAGGAAGGAATAGTAAAGTGCTCGAGATCTCATTCTTCAAAGCTCAAACACTTGGGGGATTATACAGTATGGAAGGAAAAGACGAAGCAAAGAAGACTATCAAAAAGTCAAAGCTCGAGCCTGAGGATCCATTTACCCAACAAGTCAAGTGATACGAGCAAAATCAAAAGAGCCAAAGACTCAAAACACAAAGCTCGATTAAAAAAAACCTTCAAAAATATGTTCGTAAATGTAAACGAATGTTCAGGTTAAAAGGCGAAATATTAGTTATGAGGGAAAAATGCACGTCTTTCTACTTATTCAGAAAACTGTTGTAACTAATAACAATTATGGATAAAGATCATCATTTTTGTAGTTATTCATAAAACTGTTGTAAATAAAAATAATTACGAAATCTTTGTACTTGTACAAAATATTGTTATGAATAAAAACAACTACGGATAAAAGATCATTATCCTTGTACCTATTCAAAAAACTGTTATAAACAAAAAATAGTTATGGATGAAAAAGCATCACCCTCGTATTTATTAAAAACTGTTGTCAATGAAAACAGTTACGGGTTAAAACCCATACCCTTATAAAAATTATTATGAACAAAAAACAGTTATTCCCTTGTATTAACTCGAAAAAACTATTACAAAAGAAAAACAGTTACGAAATACAAGTTTGTATAAAACCTGTTAAAAGAAAACAATTGAAACATGAGTTTTAGACGGTATACAAACACATGTGAAATGTTACGAAAGTTCAACACAAAAACTTTCTTCAAAAACATTGTTAAAAAGAAACATGTGAAAAATTCCTATCTCCCTATTGCATATTTACACCATTATGAAGTTGAGACGTCTTCTTCATTAAGTGTCGATCAAAAAAGGTCTCTCTTTCACAAATCGTACCTACTACGAAAAGGTACGGATAATCTAAGCATTTTATATGCAAAACTCAGAGGTAAAACTTAAACCTCAAGCATGTAAAAGACTTAAAAAAGTGAAATAAAAACTCAATAGAAATTAAAGTCATACTTGCATTAATATATCAACGACAAAATAAACTAAGTATTAACTTAGTCTTAGCCATATTAAGTTTTTTAGATTTAGGTGCCCCTAAGTTGTCAGTTGGGGACTTAAAGGATCCAAACTTACCCCCAATGGGACTAGGGGTAACTACCAATTGATTCAAAGAAAACAAAATGAACCAAGATCTTAAACTTCTTCAGATGGGGGGTTGTCTTCACTGGCAGGAAGAGTAGCTTGGGATGAAGAGACATGAGCAACAAGAACCTCACCTTTAGGTGAAGAGAGATTTTGACCTTGTTGAGACTTCTCAGTGGTCTCCTTGGGGTTTGAAATTTCGGCTTTTAGGTCAAACCCCTCTTGGCTCATTTCCATCAATGTGTCGAGACGAGAGTTCATATAAGCCAAATTGACATCAACGGCTGCCTTGTATTCAAGAGCTTCATAATATTTCTCCCACATCTCAACTTCAGCTCTTAATTCATCCCTCTTAGCCACGACAGCATCATGAGAGCCCTTTAAAGGAGCAAAAGACCTTTCCAGGGATTGAATTTTCTCCAAAGAGTTGCAAAGATCCTCCTAGGTTTGAGTGAGTGATTGAACAAGTTCACCCGAATACTCCTCCTTCTAGTCCAATAAGGCCTTCAGGCTCCTGATCTCTTCATAGGCACGGGATAACTGCTCTGTGAATGAGGACTCTAGGACGTTCTTATCCTTGCCTGCCTGGTCTGAAGATGCCTTCTCAATGGCCAACTCTGCTATCATGAACCTCACTTGCTGCTCCAAGGTACACTTCTCCTCTTCCACTGCCTCCATGTCGAGGTGTAAGCTTTCATATTGCTCTTTCCAATTATCTGCCTCAACACGTAACTCCCTTACTTCCTACTATGTATGGGAAACCCTCTTCGTTAACTCTGTGGTTATAAGATTGATCTACAAAAGTAGATAAATTAGATACGGCAAGAATGTTTGCAACAATGAACAAAAGAAAGTATATTTTACCTTTAAAGAAGTATGCACGATCTCATTTGCCCATGTAAGGGAACTGTGGTTGTCGAGCTTAACTCTCTCAGTCGAACCTATTAACGGTTTCAGCCATACATTAGGTTGGCCAGACTTTTTAAAGAGGCTACCCTTTGCTAGAACTTCTATCATCACCTGCATCATCTCCCCCCTGCTGGAAGACCCTATTTCTGCAACAGAAGGCACGGAAGCAAGAACAGATGAGGGAGCCACGGGCAAGGAAGTCTGAGGGGCAGAAAAAGCCACGGGAGAGGGAGCAACGACAGGAGCAGGAAAAACCATGGGAGCAGGAGTAATAACAGGAGTAGTTGAGAGAAGTTCTTTAAGAGAAGAAGGAGAGAAAATAGCCAGGGGAGCTTCATCAACAACATAACCAAATCCTTCACGGAACAGGAGATCTACTGATTCACACACGGGAGAGGGAGTAGCATCCCCAGGGGCAGAAAGTTTAGCTTTAGGCGCGGGAGGATCAATAGCATGTGTAGACTCGTCGTCAGAGACCACCTTCCTTCTACGTGACCTATAGACTAAAGAACCCTCATCTTCCTCCTCCTCTTCTAAGGTCCTTGACCCACTTGCTTTTCTCTTCGAAGAAGAGAAGCCTGAAATGATCTCCTGGGCCTTTGCCAAGGATAACTTTGGAGCATACACGGATGCAGCAGAAGCTCCACGAGCAGCAAATCCTGTCAAATGAAAAGGGTCAAATAAAGCTCGAAGGAGGGAAGAAGTAAAAACAAAAACTTCATTTACCGTGAGTCTTAACTCTCCAACCCAACCTACTGGAGAGGTATTTCCATGAGTGTCCTTCTAACGGAACGATTAATAAAAGGTTTTCTACCCAATCTCGGAAACCGAAGACATTCTCGACGGTTCCCATGATTGCTGCAAAGAGAAGAAACAGTTACGGTACAGATAAAGTATCTAAAGCAAAAGGAAAGGAATGTGAGCAAAACTGCACTCACGTGCAAGATTCCACTTCTCAGGGAAGGGAAGATTTTCTTCACCTACTAAACCAGCAGTAGGAACAACAACATACAGAAGGTACCAACCTTGATCTTGATCGTCATCAAGAGTCACTAACACCCTCTTGCTCCTAGATGCGAGAGTAAAAACTCCCTAGCGGAACAACATTAGAGAATAGAGGTGAATGAGATGATGAAAGGTAAAGGGGACCGAAGCTAAGTTAGCCAAATATCCAAGACACACAGCAACTCGCCACACGAGAGGACCGACTTGTCCCAAACAAATTTTAAAGAATCGACAAAACTCGATGATAATTGGGTCGACGGGAGGCTTGAATCCTAATGTGAAGGGATAGGTATAAACAAAAGAATACACAGACTTGTAAGAGGTTATTCTTTTATTACCATTGGGCGCGACAACAAGAAAATCAAGCTTCCAGAAGCAGTCCCTGCGTACAAGAGGTACCAAACCTTCAGTAATATGGGTAGGGTCCTTGACAGCACTGTCAAGAGACGACAATGAAGAAAGTTTATCTCTAAGAACCTGACTATCCCTATCAAAGGAAAATTCTGCAGGTACTATTTCATCGACCCACGGCTCATGCAGAGGTTCATTGTGTTCTTTACCTTTAGACGAAGATCTAGAAGCCCAAGCCCTTAGAGAAGATAAAGACCTAGGAGAAGGAGGGGGAGTAACTTGAGAAAAGGAAGAACCCCTAGAAGAAGTAGAACCTAAACTCCTAAATCTACCACCTCTTCTACTCCGAGTTGGAGTAGAAGAAGGATTTAGATCATCTAAGTTTATGACTTTCTTGGATTGACTTAAAGAAAACATATTTACAGAGACAAAAAGTTTGCAAACGAACAATGAAGGGTTAGAAATTTTTTGTGAAAGTAAAGCAAGAAAGAGGGGTATTTATACTCGAAGGCAACCGTCAAAAAATGGAAAAAACAGTGATGTGAAAGTCATAATTGAAGTTGTCACTTCGTGACTAATGCAGCCGCAAAAAGCCTTAAAAGGCGCTGAATAATTGCAGAACCAATTCGGGAATGCCACGTGGCACAAGCATTAAATGGAAGTGACAAGAGATGCCTACATTCAGAGATGGATGCAATGTACAAGTGAAGCGGCGGCAAAATATTCCCGCCATAAATGAATATCCACTTACCAAATATTAATCGAAAAATAAATGGTAAGTTGGGGGGACTATCTGTATTTGTAAAAAAGAGCTTCACACGTGTAACAGATGTGGTGACTCCGGAATCTATGAGGAGTAATGAAAACACGACAACAGGACATGACTCTATGAAAAGGTACGAGGCAAAGAGGCACGGAATAGCACACCCATGGGGTAATTAGCTACGAGAATTTCAACCTTACTGAGAAGATGAAGAGACACGGTCAGAGTGAATCCGGACAGAATAAAGGGAAAATTTGGATATCTTTAATTAATGAGCCAGACGTTACACGACCTTCACGCAACAGTTACAGTTAATTATTGTAACTCTACATTAATGCCATTATTAGTCATTAATGCTCAATCACTGAAAATGGTAGACGTTATATTAATAAATTCCCTATATAAGGGAGTAAAATATAACTTGTAAGGGACATTCGAACTACTACTGTAATACACTTACTTTTTGTGCATCTTATTGCTTTCCATTTACAAGTTTACTTACAATTACTAGTTTATTCTTTGGTTATCAGAAACCCGTGTTCTTCTTAAAATAGCTTTGAGCAAAGAATCCAATTCTTTGGTTAAATAGTAGGGATCACTCGCCGGCCAGAGGGCATGTGGGATCGGGAGCTGGAGGACAGACGATTTTAGGAGAGAGAGTACAGGGAGGCCTCGTAGGCCAGAGAGATCTACTAGTCCTTATTTTGGAGGTAGGGTACCACACGGTAGAGGTTTGTGGGTTAGCCATTTCAGTTTGCATTGCCGGCTTCGCAAGGGGTTTCAGGTGCTCATGGGTCTCAGAGTACTCGTGTTTCTCAGTTTCTACATCCACTTCAATAGAGGGGTTATTTTGAGTGTGGAGATATCAGCCTTATGGTGAGAGATTGTTCCAGGCTCCGGACAGGTATGTTACAGCAGGGTATTCAGGTTAGTAGAGGGCGCCCAAGAAGGGGAGGCTCGATCCGTTGATGTGCTCCATATAGTAGGCTGAAGGCCGTTGTGCTAGATGTTACCATACATGCATGTTTTGATCATGCTTTGCACTCTAATTTTCATGTTTGCTCATATTCAGAGAATTAAAAAGTGGTAGCACGTGTCTATCGTTGTTTTATTCATCATTGGGAGTGGTGAGACTAGGAGTGAGACCTTGTTGTTCACCATGGTAGGCTTAATGTGATTTTCCTAAGTATTTTGTTTACGAGCCGTGATTTGATACTTTGTCGAGATGTGGGCTCAGTGAACATTATGATTTTATCCGCCGAGATGAGTTAGTGAGAGATTTCAGATGGTATGATACATTTTCGGTATGTGATTTAGAGTTGAGGGCGAGGTCCTCGTGGAAATTGTGATTCGATATGTTTGGACAGGGCTGATTATTCCGGTGGAAGTTTTATTAGAATGGGATCCTTGTGATTTATCCATATGCCTTGCTTCTTCCTTGTTATATTGATTTTGTAAGTCAGTATTGATAGAGAGTTGTGCATATGGGCTTGTTTGATAGTTCCTTTATATGTTCCTCTTCTCATATTCAGACATATTCGTTATGTGCTTCTTTAGTTTTAGCTTGCAGGGTGTGTTCCCGGTGGTGTTAGTTGTGGCTTGGTTATTCCGGTGTCTAATAATCAGGTCTTCGTGTTTATTGCATCATTATATGTATTATGGGGCTTGGAAACAAAGTTCTTTCAGATGTGAGACTAATTGCCAATGCTGAGTTGATTTCGGGCAGCTATTGGATCAAAAGTGTTATTTCAAGTCCATGTGTGATGTGCTATATTGTGTCATCGTATCTTATGGGTATAATCATGAGTTGATGCAACTGGTTTGGGCTAATGCCGGATATGGATTTAGAATCGGGTCTTTTGGAAATGAGTAAAAGGTGAGAAATTGAGGTAGGAGGCTTATCGCTGGTGACAGAAAGGCTATATTGCAGTTGTGATTGTGTCATGAGGCTTATGTAGGTTGGGGTGACGTAGTATCACCCGCGGGTCTGAGTTAGAAGTGTTTCAGTGATTTGATGAGTTCAAGGTGAATCTTGGCACGTTCGAGGACGAACATTTATTTTAAGAGGGGGAGAATGTAATGACCCGACCAGTCGTTTTGAGAATTTAAGCCTCGCTCGGTAGCGTAAGGTCATTAATAGCTCACATTGTGTATATCGACCTGCGTGCATGGCTGGATTCAGTTACCGGAAAATCCGAAGTCAAATTGGAGAAAATTTTAACTTTGGAAGCTTAAGTGATGGAAGTTGACCGGATGTTTGACTTTTGGGTAAACAACATTGGAATGAGTTTTGGTTAATGTCAACAACTTCGTATGGTTTTTTTTCCTTAGGCGCGCACGTCCGGAATTTGTTTTGGAGGTCCGTAGAGTAATTTGAGGTAGTTCGGCGAAAGTTAGAATTTCACCAATTTCGGCTGATAGGTTAAATTTTGATATCAGTCTCAGAATGGAATTCCGGAAGTGGCTGTAGGTCTGTTGTGTTATTTGTGACTTGTCTACAAAATTTCACTCCATTCTGGGTTGAATTGATATGTTTCGGCACGAGTTTTGATATTTGAAGATGTGAAAATTTCATAAGTTTGATTTTTGGTTTGATACATCATTTTGGTGTTGTGTTATGTGATTTGAAACCTCGAGCGAGTCCGTGTTATGTTATATGAATTGTTTGTGTTGTTAGACGGGGTCCCGGGGCCCCCGGGTGTGTTTCAGATGGGGTTCGGGTCAAATTCCTTCAAATAAATGTTGTTGTTCTGTCTGTTATCCTTTCCTTCTATGTGATTGCATAGGCTTAACCGCGATCGCACAGTGTCAATTTGGACCACTCAAGTTTTCTTATACGCGTTCGCACTCCTTGGTACGCGATCGCGTAATTGTGATATTTTATTCTCTGTGTTAGCATCTCGTCCTCACGCGACCGCACAACAGAGAACATGGCCTTGAGCCCGTACTGGTTACTCTATGCTATTGACAGGCTTTCCCCGCGTTCGCATATGCATCCCCTCCTCTTATTATGCGATCGCACAGTGATTCACGCGATCACGTAGTGAAATTTTATCGGCGGCCATCTTTCCTTCTATGCGATCGCTTCATCTCGTCCGCGATCGTGATGCTTTGAATTCTGGGCAGACATGATATAATTCAAAAATGAGGGTTAAGCCATTTTTAACACATTTTGACTTCTAGAGATCGGTTCTTGGCGATTCTTTAAGGGGTTTTCACACAAATCGAATGGGTAAGTGTTCTTCAACTAGAACTAAACATATTCCATGAATTAGTCCTTATTTTTATCATTTAATTTGTGTTTTGAGTTGAGGAAAATGTGGGTTTTAAACGGAAATTTCTAAATTGAAAAATCATGATTTGAGGGACCAAATGATATCGGAATTTGATAAATTGTATGGTTGATCTCGTACTAGGATGGGTAACCGGATTTTGTAAAATTTGACGAGTTTCGAGGTGCGGGCCCGGGGGTCGACTTTTAGCTCGATTTTTATATTTTTGTAAAGACTGAAAGTTTATTATTCGGAATAGTTCCTTACATGTTTTATGTGTATTTTGATGTTTTTAGTTGATTTTGAGCCGTACGGAGGCCTTTTCACCCGAGAAGTCCATTTTGAGTATCGGGTTGTCGTCTTTGAGGTAAGTATCTTGCCTAACCTTGTGGGGGGGGGGNTGGTTTATGCCATTTGAGGTAAGTACCTGCCCAATTCTTGGGGGGGGGGGGGGGGGAATTACCCCTTAGGATTTTAGTCTTCTATGTTGATTGTATCCCGTGAACGCGAGGTGATGAGTGCGTACTCGGACTTATTTGCAAATAAGTTGGCCCTTTTAGGATTCTTAGGTCCTTATATTTCCTGTGTATCAATTGTAATTGTTAGGACCGAGTTTCTGGTTGCTAGTTTCATCTTTTCTGGCTTAAATTAGATCCTTCTTGCTTTTAGTTTCCCATGTGTTATTTGATCTTGATTGACTTAACTGAATATTTTACCTCTTCTACCATCATGCTATATTTTCTTCATGAACTGCCTAATTGACTAGAATTAGTATTATCTAGCTCTATAATCGTTTAGCCATAATTGGAATATCTATTCGTTGGTGTCAAGCATGCCCGCGAGTCGTATACGGTGGTTTATATGATTTCCCTTAAGTTCTACTTAGGTTAAGTTAGATAGTTATCCATGTTGATGGTATTTTCCTTGGTGTTGCCTATTTTGGTTCAAGCTGGGTTTTATTCTTTGAAGCTAATTGTTAAAGCGAGATTGGTTATAGTTGTTTCCCTTGCCGGGATAATTTGGGTTGTTATTGCTGACTTGAATATTGTGGATTTGTTGTTATGTCTAGTTTCTCTCTGGTTAAGCTGTGTTCTTTATGCTCATTATCCCCTTTCAGTGGTTATTCCTTGTGAATGAGTTCTACTGTGCTGGTGACTTATGTTCTTGATTTCATTGGCCGTCGTACATAGCATTTATATCTTTTGTTGTCTTGTGAGTGTTGTGGCGATGTACGATGTTTTTGTCTTGTTATGGTTGTTATCTCTGTTGGTTTCATTGCATATTTAAATTGGGACTACGGACGTATTCCGTGATCTTTCCCCCTGTACTGCATTGCATATTTAAATTGGGGCTACGGACGTATTCTAGAAGCTTCCCAGCTGTACTGCATTGCATATTGAAATTGGGACTATAGACGTATTACAGGAGCTTTTCCCCTGTATTCCACTGCATATTTAAATTGGGACTATAGATGTATTTCGGGAGCTTTCCCACTTAACTACATGACAAATTCTGAGCTACGGACGGAGTTCCGGTAGATTTATTTTGAAGAGATAGTGATCGAAAGATATATATTGAAAAGTCTAGCTGAAAAACATTTATCTTGATGAAAACTATGTCTGAATGACTTTTATTTCAAAGGTATAATTGAAAAGCATTTGTCTTGCAGAAAACGATGTTGAAAGGCATTTATTTGGGAAATATATTTGAAAACCATTTATTTTGAAGGAACTATGTTTTGAAGTTTCTCTTTCTAAAAATATATGTGTGTGTGTATATACATATATATATTCGAAGAAAGTATATTTCAAAGGAACTTTCTATTTGAAATGACTACATTCAAAGCTTTCAATATAAAGTTACGGGTTAAGGTTCACACTCGAAGTATTTTCCAAAAACACTTGGGGTTGTCGGCTAATGCCTGACGTGGAAACTGTTGCAGTACTAAATTATTACTTGTTCTTGCCGTATTGTGATTTTCCGGTTTTTGGCTTGTATTTCCGTCAATCTTTCTGGGTATTATTATGCTGCTTCGTTGTTGTTTGCTGTATTTCCTTCTGCTTGTAGTTTTTTTGTCGGTTACTATATTGTGTAGTCATTGAATAGATGTCATATTCTGTCATTGTCTATATTTATGCATGATCGATTTAATAGACCGGTGGGTGTTTATACTAGTCCTCATCACTACTTCAGCGAGGTTAGTCTTGATGCTTACAGGGCACCGTTGTGGTGTGCTCATTCTACTCTTCTGCACATTTTTGTGCGGATCCTAGGTTTTTGCATAGCGGTTGATCGATAGCTAGCAGCGCGTTTCTGTTGTGGAGACTCAAGATAAAACCTCTTTAGCGTTTTCGGTTTCGGAGTCACCTTATATTTATTATTCATACACTTTTGTATTTATTCCGAACAGTGGTATGTAGAGATATTAGTGTAAATTCTTTAAAGCTTATGACTTGTACTTATCGGGTTTTGGGATGATATGTAATGTATAGAGATTTTTATCAAGAAGTATTTAAAAGTTTCATTATTTTTATTTATGTATACTAAATGTTAGGCTTACCTAGTCCTTAAGACTAGGTGCCGTCACGATACCCAACGGAGGAAAATTAGGTCGTGACAATCACGTAGAACTTTGTTTCTTGGATTGTCCCGGCGGTGTTCACCAGTAGGGTTATCTCTCTTTTCGTGGTCTCACACGCCATGTTGAACCCATTCAATACCCGGACCATCGATACGTTTGATCCTATAACCCCAGTTGTTGTACGACCCTTGATCTTATGTTGTTGGCCGAACTACCTGTATCAATCAACACATGTTAAACCCGAGATTTATTGATAAGTACATATATTACCAGTGCATCATTGTGAGGCTGCACAATGCCCTCGACACCTTTGTCGCTAAACGAGATAGCTCCCTCCGGAACATAATCCCTAGTGCATTTTTGTCACGACCCCAAATCCTAATAGGTCGTGATGGCGCCTATCGTGGAACTAGGCTAG
>MDKH01090631.1:0-14160 GCA_005239495.1 Nicotiana undulata
TGAATGTAATATGGTCCAAACTATTTTGTAAATTTATATCCGATAAAATTTAAATACTTACAATAACCTTTTGGAATTTTTTAAATTTTCGAAATAAATCAAAATTCATGTTAGGTAAAAATTGAAAATTTTATGTCAAACACTGATTTCGAAACAAAGTAATTTTTTTTTAAAAAGTAAAAAAAAAAATTAAAAAAAATCTTATGTCCAAACGTGGCTAAATCATAATCCCATATTTCTCCACAATATCTTATTTTACCTTTTATTTTCAATTTTCAAAGCTAGACAGTAGTAAATTTTTTATGTAAAATGAAAGCCTACTTTACAACCAAGATGATAATAAATTGCTTAAAAAGAATAATTTTTAATCTAAGATAAAACAACTATGTTCTCCATTTAATTGGGATGCATGTCTTTTAATTAGACTAATTAGACCTCTATTATCATCAATGTCTCAACAATTATCAAATACTCCCTCCGGTCTATAATAAGTGACCAATTTGTTTTTTTTATTTTAGTCCAAAATAAGTATCTATTTATACAATCAAGAAAGATAAAAAAAAAAGAATTCAATTTGTTTTTACAAAATAACCTTTATGTACATATTCCTAAAAAGTTTTCTTACTCCTCACATTAAATATTTAATTAAGGGTAGTTTAATCATACTAAGTATTTATATATAGAATTTAGTATTTTCTTAATGGGCATACCAAAAATAAATTGATCACTTATTGTGGACAGAAGGGAATAATGATGTCTCTTAAGTTTTAATCTCGTTTTATATGATCACTATAAGACAAATATCTTGTACATAAATTTTGTTGTTCATAAAGTACTACGTATTATCAAATTAATCTTTAAAATTAAATTTGTCAATTTAGTCTAAACACTAATTGCGCAAAAATATTTTTATTAGTGAGCCGCTTCAAATTTAACTCTACGTGCCAATCAGTTACTCATTGGCCGACTCAACTTTCAAGTGATAAGTCGGCTTTTCCTATTTAATAAAAATGGATCACAAAAAGTGCTCCATAATATTTTTAAAAAAAAAATATTTGTTATAACTCACATGTAAAAGAGGTCCTATTCAGAGTAAGTGCATAACAGAAGTTGTTGACAAGAAAGTCAGTCCAAAGTTTTAATATGCAATTCCCCCTTTTAAATATATCTACGTAATATAGTTTAGCGTAAGAGCAACGACAAAGTCTGTCTTTTTACGGTTTACAGATCACGAACGGTAGTTGTGGACTCGGTCATTGATGCTTGCATGAGAATAAGCCTACATTACACCTCTTAGGATGCGATCCTTCCCCAACCCTGCATAAATACGAAATGCCCATGCATCGGACTCCCCTATATGTAACATAGCTTAGAATATAAATTGTAATTTCATTAAGCTTTCTGTTTGACCCAAATTTAGATTCAGGTTTAAACAATTAGATTTTCTAATATAATGGAGTTAATCTTAGCCAATATTAATATATTCAAAAGATTCACCGATTTTTTAGCAACATGTTACAAGTACTATTTGAGTAGCAATAAATGGTGACAATAAAGTAATATTCAATGACTCGAGAACAAAGACGATAGCATTAAATAGCAATAAATAACAATGATTGACATTTATATAAATAAATGCATAGGAGTCACTCGCAAAGGTTGAGCTTCTTTGATATCTCCTATGGCAAAGATTGATGATGACAAGCCTTGAAATCTTCACATCCTTGGATCGTGGGAGAAAAGATAAGCAAAGATCTCAAGAAAAAGGTATATTTTGTATGTTAATGATAAAGCAAAAATCTTCAGAGAATATCAGTGTATTATTTTTTACAATGAGTGTCAAATCCCTTCCTATAGCTACATATCTTTCTATTTATAAAGGGCATATGAGTCATAAAAACCCTAATAGTATCAGATCAGAAAAATATTCACTGAAATATTTTCTTTAAAATCTTATTTCTTAAACTAGCCGTTACTACTATGCTAAAGGAAGTCCTCGACCTCCGTTGAGTCTTTGACCTCGCCTTCATCCTTTGTTGACATCAAATTACTGATCGATACGTGACAACCTTCGAAGGCTCGCTTAATATTGATTAATAAGCTAACATATAATTATATCAATTTAGCCAATACATTTTCGCGGAGCACACACTTTAGTCTTTTAGACTTTTATAAGTAGGGCGGATTTAGCATATACTTTGCGGGTTCAATTGAACCCATAATTTTCGATGTGGAGTAAAACTTTATATATAAAATTTTATTATAATTACAAAAATAGTAGAGATGGACCCATAACTTTTAAATTATAATGGATTTAATGCTAAGAATTTTAAAAGTTAAACTCATAAAGTTTAAATCCTGGATCCACCTATGTTTACAAGAAGGTAAAATATTTATGAGAAGAAACATGAATGGTACGATAATCATGCAATTTTTCATATTATTATTCGAAAAAGGTTTGTTTGGCAAATTGTATGCAAACCTTTTTACAAAATATTTTAAAGGTATTTTTTCTATGAAAAATACTACTATAGAAGAAAGTACCTTGAACCAGTTGCAGTAAAAACTTTTTATTGAATATTTACAAGTAGTAACTTACCTTTTTCTTTTCCTGAAAAACTTGTTCAGAAATATTTTTCGGTTATCCTAACAGAAATGGTATTCTTTTCCCAAAAGGGAAAAAGAAAAAGAAGAAAACGCGCCAAGGAGCGCAAGTTAGCAGGATAGAGTAAGAAATGCGCAGGATAAGGTAAATAACAGCTCATATATTCCAGCTTTTATTTTAGTTTTTTTTTTTAATTTAAGTTAACGCCGAATCAAACAAACGGTGCGTTTCTCGGACATTGTCAGCACACATGTTATTACATTACATCTAACATTATGTTATGCAACAAATTAAACCACCATTTCTGCAAATCTATACATCACCTCCTCTTTCTTCTTCTATCTTTTTTCAGAAACCAAAATACCCAGAAAAAGAAACAAACTACACAGAGCAACAAGAAAAGAAAAAAAAAAAGAGAAACAAAAATTAAGGCCAAAAACTCCATTTTTATGCGGCTTTAAACGTTGACAACTCTTTTCTCTGTCCCCAAGGAAAAAAAAAGAAAAAAAAACAGTATTGTATACGCACCACTATGGAACTTTTATCTTCACACCGTACGTTTTTCTTTTTACGTTTTTATAATTACTGCATTTTTTTTAACGTTCTTTAACATTTTCCCTGATAAAAATACATGAGTTTGGAATCTGGGGTTTTTAATTCTTGATTTTTAATGTTCATTATGAGGAGATCTTTGATTATATTAGAATGGTGAGATTACTTTAATTCCTTCATTCCTTGTGATCGTGTATTTGATTAGATATTTAAGCTAAATTTTGTGATTTAAGATGTATTGATGTGGGTGTTTAATCTTTTGTGTGTATAGGTCATTGTTGGATTTGCGTTGACCAAATACATTGACAGTCAATGAAGGAGTAATTTTGGGAAGTTACATTTGTTTTAATTGGAAAAAGGATAACAGTCTTTATCTGATTTGAGAAAGGGACCTAATAATGTTGTCTAAGGGTGAACATCAAACGGTCCCATTGTCTGTGTTGTTAAAGCGTGAATTGGCTAATGAGAAGATTGAAAGACCTGAGATTTCTCATGGTCAAGCTAGTCAGAACAAAAAAGGTGAAGACTTTACGTTTGTTAAGACCGAATGTCAGCGAGTTTTGGGTGATGGAGTTGCCACTTATTCTGTATTTGGAGTAAGTTTCTTATGCTTCTTGAGGAAAATGTCTCATTTATATGCTAATGCTGTAGATTCCTTGTTATATATGTCTTATTGTTGGATTATCAGATAGAGCCGAGGGTCTATTGGAAACAGCCTCTCTGCCCTATCAGGGTAGGGATAAGGTCTGCGTACGCATTACCCTCCCCAGACCCCACTTTGTGGGACTCTACTGGGTAGTAGTAGTTGTTGTTGTTGTTGTTCGATTATCAGATAGATTTCTTGTTGAATCCAGTCAGTGCTTTATTTGTGTATATGGTTGAGAAGAATAATTGCTTATTGGTACTGAGAGAGGATAGTCTTTTTAAAGGTGCTGCTTTTGCTTCTTTGATTTTGTTGTCTAAGATGGATTGTGCTTAATGCAAGTAGTCAGCTCAAGAAGGAGAACACTTTGTTTGTTCCTATTATCATTGTGCAGCATCTAGGAAGTAGAGGCGTATATTGAGGTTGATTCGCTTTTAAAAGTTTGATGGCCACCATTTGGTTATGCTATATAACAATCCATGGAGATAAAGGAAGTTGTATTCATTAAACAAGTAGAACTTAAGGCATGGGATGTTGCCTCGTTAGCTCTTGGGTGGGTTGTATGTGAATAGGAGAGCGCTTGAAAGGATAGAAAATGCTTTGTAAATCTAAGGAATAGTCTTTTTATCTTTAGTTTCCTTTTGGTGCACCATGAAGTCCCTGCTTGTATAGATGATTGAGTGTCTCTTGTAGATTCTCTACTTTTCGGTATTCGGCTTGTATGCCAAAAGTTTCCCCCATCAGAAAAAAGGGAACTTAACTTATTGTTCAGATAAGCATTCGCGGAAACTGGCTAATGCGACATGTGGCTGTGATGCAACTTTGATACAGACTAGCCTGCTGTTTGTTATCTAGGATTCGATGCCTTGTGAATTTGGTTGGCTTCTTGAAGTATTCTAATGATATCTCTAGTTGTACAACGCTGTGTCATAAGTTATGTTTTTGACTTGTAAATCTTATAAGATAGTTTCCATCTCTGCTTTTATAAGTTGGTGGTCTTTTTCCTTTTCTTATTTTCTATTTATGGGCCTTATCCTTATAATGGCTTTTGTCACCGTGATTTACTTTTATTTTTCCCCAACTTCATGACATATCAGGAGAGATGCATTTCGGTCCTTCTTAATTTTAATGCGTGTTTCAAGTATGGAATTTCTGCATTAAGTCGTTAACTTCTAGCGAAAATCTTTGCTGTTGACCTTGAAATTCTTTATAAGATGTTAAATTTCAATTATTCGCACTCCCTTTTCGTTTCTTAAATAATGGCCGTCTTATAATTTGTAATCTCCCACCTTTGCAGTTATTTGATGGGCACAATGGGTCAGCAGCCGCTATATATACTAAAGAAAATCTCTTGCAGAATGTGTTGAGTGCTATTCCTCCAGATCTTAGCAGAGATGAATGGGTTGCAGCACTTCCTAGAGCTTTGGTTGCAGGATTTGTCAAAACAGATAAAGATTTCCAAGAAAGAGGTATGAGTAATTTCTTTATTCATTTCTGGAAACATGATATTGCAATTTGGTATGCATAAAAAGGGTTTAGTTTTGTGTTGGTATTATGCCTGCTTGATCAAACATAGCACAAAAGGCATGCAATGTTCCACATGTTGATGCAAGACTTGTTATTACTTTGAGGCTTTTGAATTCTGGCCTTCATATTTGCTTCGGATGATATTCTACATGTTTTCTTCAGCTCTTGCTATATGCTTTTTTCTTTCTGGATTTGAGCTTTTATTGTTACTATCTCCAATTACCTTATTTCCAATATTGTCGAAACGATCTAATTGTCTCCTACTATACTATGCAGCTAAAACCTCAGGGACAACAGTCACGTTTGTCATAATTGAAGGATGGATTGTAACAGTTGCATCAGTTGGCGATTCTCGGTGCATACTAGAATCAGCTGAAGGAGGAATTTATTATCTATCTGCCGATCATAGGCTTGACTGCAATGAAGAGGAGTAAGATTAATGCCTTTCACCAATTGATTAATATACTTTCACCTCTTGCATTAAGGTATTGATTATATATGTTTTTAATTGAATAGGAGGGAACGTATAACAGCCTGTGGTGGAGAAGTTGGTCGGCTTAATGCTGGTGGTGGTACAGAGGTATGTTGGTTGTCATGTTTACATATGGTCTCTGATTTTAAAACATCACGGCAACCCCCCCCCCCCCCCCCCCCCCCCCCCAGGGCCCCGCTTGAACATACAAAAAATACCTCTTCCCCCTTGTCTCCTTGAAGTTAGTAGCTATAGGCCACGACTCATTTACTATGTATTGGCATGTCCTATTTTATGGTTCACTTTTTACTTTTCATTTTCTCAGACTTTCTTCTCCCGGAAGAAGTTCGGGAAGTGGGTTAGCTTTGTGCTTTATGTCTTACCAGTGATCGAAATTCATTTCAGATTGGTCCTTTGAGATGTTGGCCTGGTGGACTCTGCCTCTCGAGATCCATTGGAGATATGGATGTTGGCGAATATATAGTTCCTGTACCCTATGTGAAGCAAGTAAAGGTTGGTCTACGATGTTTTCTGCTCTGTTTTTTATGTGCTTATCCCATTGCTCTTCATTTCCTTAGTGTATCTGCAACAATAGATTTGCAGCTTGAGTTCACCTGGAAAGACTCTACTTCTAAACAGCTCTACCTCTTGCCCACTATTCTATAAATTGTCAAATTTGGGGTATGAATAGTACAGTTTGATTTTAGGCTCTATCCTAAAGCTTTTTAATATTTCTTGGTTGAAATGTCAGTAAACCTTGTGCTTGACTCTAGTCAAAATTTATTTCTTTGTTTTTCCTGGAAACGATTTTCCACGGCCTGGTGGTTTTGCAATTTTTTTTTTGGCTTGGGATGCTTGTTTGATGATAGACAACGACTATAAGCTTTTAATCCAGTCTTGATTGGTGCAATTATTGGGGGACAAAGTGTACTGTTTGCTGATTTTAGTTTGTCCCGTAATCTTTTTTGTATAGCATCAGTGTTATCAAAGGCGAAAAGCGCAAAAAAACTCTAAGGTCCGTTGGGGCTTTAAGCGCAAAGCGCAAATAAAGCGTGGGCTTTAATGAAAAAAGGCGCAACGGGAGAAAAAGTAAAAGTATACATAGTAGTCCAAGACCAATTGTTATAAGTATGAATAACAAATATATGGATAAAGAAATTGAAAAAAAATTCTTGATAAAGTGAAATATAAATTGTTTAAGGTCACCATTTCAGGATTACACTCATTGGCAAGGAAAGTATATGTTAGAGCTTTGATGCGACACTAAAGCGCCCACAAAGCGAGGCGGAAGCGCTCAACGTGTTTTGAGTCTCGCTTTAGGGCTTAAGCTCGCTTTAAGCGCGCCTTTGACAACAATGTATAGCATATTACCATCATTAGCTTGACATCAATGAAACCATCCCTTTTCAAGTAACTCAATGTATGTGTATGTGTGGTGGATGGAGAGATAGAGTTGATAGTACTTGGAGTGCTGGATGTTACTCAGCATATAGAAGTTTAAGTCAATATAGCGAGCTATGTAATATTTAATAGAAATCATAGTAGTTCCTGGCTTCCCTCAGCCTAGAAACCTTGGAACACTGGATTTTATTCTTTTTCATTTTCTGAAGAAGGGATTTTATTCTTCATTTGTATGTTCCCATTAGAATAACAACTGCTAGATTGGCCTGAACGTTTTGGTCTTCTAGTTGCACAAGCACTTTTTTTTCTTTTTCTTTTTCTGATGGTAAGCACCCTCCACTTCCAACCAAGTGGTTGTGAGTTCGAGTCACCCCAAGAGCAAGGTGGGGAGTTCTTGGAGAGAAGGATGCCGAGGGTCTATTGGAAACAGCCTCTCTACCCCAGGGTAGGGGTAAGGTCTGCGTACACACTACCCTCCCCAGACCCCACTAGTGGGATTATACTGCGTACACACTACCCTCCCCAGACCCCACTAGTGGAATTATAGTGGGTTATTGTTTTTTTCTTTCCTTATTGGAAGTCATATCTCATATCTGTTCTAAACAATAAGCACTATGTCAACAGCTATCAGCAGCAGGTGGAAGGCTTGTAATAGCAAGTGATGGTGTCTGGGATGCTTTATCTGCAGAAATGGCTGTTGAATGCTGTCACGGAATGCCTGCGGATGCTTCCGCCTCTCAAATTGTTAAAGTATGATTATGTACTTGATTTGTGATTGTCTTTACTTGACTGGATTTGCGTCTATCTAGTCTTAACTCTTACTCCAATATGCAGGACGCTGTACAGCCAAAAGGGATTCGAGATGATACAACCTGTATTGTGGTCGATATACATCCCCCAGAAAAACCAATTCCTCCCCCGCCACCCAAAAAGTCAGGAAAAGGAGTATTCAAGTCTATGTTTCGCAAAAGAACTTCGGCGTCGTCTTCTGATATTCAGAAAGATTTTTGTGAACCGGATGTAGTGGAAGAACTATTTGAGGAAGGATCTGCATCTCTTTCAGACAGGTTTGTCACATGCTAAGTGTTTCTTTGCATCTGATGCGCAAATTGGAACTCCCATTTCAGATATAGCGGTGGGCTCAGATCTAGTGTTTATATTTACTTTTTTCCTACGATTGCAGGTTAGACGCGAAATATCCAGTGTGCAACATGTTTAAGTTATTCATATGTGCCGTCTGTCAAGTGGAGATAAAGCCAGGTCAAGGTGTTTCAATACATGCTGGCTCCTCAAACACAAGATATTCGCGGCCATGGGATGGCCCTTTCCTATGCTCAAGCTGCCAAGAGAAGAAAGACGCCATGGAAGGAAAGAGACCTTTTGGAGGTCAGATACCTCACTTTCTGTAGACACGCTGAACTCGTTTGCCTTGAAATAAATATATTTGATCATCCTTACTTTACTATTCACAGATGCAAGATATAATAGTGAGTGACGAGTTAAAGCAGAGGTGCAATACTAACAACTGCTTCATAGACGATTACAATTGGGAGGTATGACATCGTTGTCCCAATGGTTCTTTCTGTTTCAGTAAAACAAAGAACGCGAACTGGATTCTTTGACTTGTGGGATACAGATACATGCATTAATATTTATAGTTTGCCTCCTCTACCTCAGAAGATGGAGCTCTGAAATTCATAGTACATAGTCCACTTTCTGAGAATGATTAAAATTTGGAATATATGCCTATACATCAGAGGTAAATTCTCTGATTTTAATCAAATGTATACTCGTATCTTCCTCAGGAGCGAATCGTAGTGAGTTTCGTTGTAACATCAGTAGTTAGTAAGTTTGATTATAGGATCCTTAAGAGTTTTGTTTTTGTTTTTCCATTTTTTTCCTCCTTGTTCTCCCTACAAGGAGAAACTTGCTGATCACCCTCTTATTAAATTAATTCTTGTATTATACATTAATTAGTCTCAAGAAGCGTAAGCACTGGATTCTGGCACTTATTTCATACATATATATATATTCTCTCTATATTTCTGTCTGATTGATTTATCCTATTATGTTGAAAGTATCATTGTACAGTCTTCTTTTTGTCTCACTTTTTCATCTATTTCTAGTTTGAAATACCTTTACAAGAACTTTTGGCAAGTCTTTGATTTCTTTGGCTAACTACTCCCTCCGGTTTACAATAAGTGATTTTTTGGCTGTTTTCACACAGATTAAGAAATTCATCTTTAAAAATTAATTAGCAATGAAATTGACATTAACATTTACTTACTCCGGTTCAAAATAAGTGATTTTTGGATGTTTTCACACAGATTAAGAAATTTACCTTTTAACATTAATTAACAATGAAATTGACCATATTAACCTTTATTATCTCACATAAATACTCCTAACACGTATTCCAACACTATTTACTCCAAGGGCAATGTAAGAAAAAAATAATTAATTCATTTTTGAAATCTGGAAAAATCACTTATTTTGGACCATAAAAAAAAGACCAAAAAATCTCTTATTTTGGTTCGGAGGGAGTACTATCTCTTCACATAAACACTCCTAATACATACTCTGACACTATTTACTCCATGAGCAATGTAGGAAAAAGATAATTAATTAATTCTTGAAATCTGACTACAAAAAAAGACCAAAAAATCACTTATTATGGACCGGACCAGAGGGAGTATTTTTTAAAGCTGATTTAGGCTCTGAGAATTGACACAAAATGTACATAAATGTAAATTCTGGTCATGCAATGATGTGACAATGTACCAAATAGTTGGACTGCTCGAAAACAACATCATCATTGATATTCTTGGTCTGGAATTGCTCTTTCCTTTGTCAAATCAAATTCTTTTATCTGGAAAAAAAAATTCAGAAAAATTATCTGTGTTTTTTTTTGTGAGCCTCAGGAAAGTAGCATTAACATTGCAATTATGTACCTCTCTTGTCATTTAGAAAGATATAATAACTGTATAAAACTACCAATTAAAACATAAGTTATGTGCGACTCAATATAACATTCACCGCTACTAAAAACATAATTAAGTTAATAAAAGTGTACGTTTTCTAATTTCTTAAATTTTTAGATGAGGTCACATTATGTCGTCTGCACGCTACATGTCTAGCCACGAGCGTGCAGAGGAAGGAGATGTTAAGTATCCGACATTGGTTGATGGAATAAATTATTGTCTCGTTATATGATCTTGAGCTAATATTACAGTATGAACTAATTTTTGAATTGCATTAGAAGTAAGGTAGCAAGTCGTCTTAGCTCATCGGTGGAGCGCACAACTTTTAACTACCTGGTCGCGACAATGTTGTGATTTTGCTTTTCTTGAGCCGAAGGTCTATCGAAAATAACCTTTCTACCTTCACAAGGTAAGGGTAAGACTGCGTACTCAGTATTCTTCCTACACCCCACTTATGAGATTACACGGAATCTGTTGTTGTTGTTGTTGTTGTTTAGGTCCATTTGGGTACAAGAAAGAGGACAGAGAGAAACAAACATTGTATAGAACAAAGACTTTACAGTCAAAGAACAAAGATCTTTTGGTGCAAAAAACTCTTTTATTCTGCTTTGCCCACTATAGCCACTTGAAACCTATGTGCCTTTTTCTTCAATCTCTCTCTCAAAAGACAGTAGGAGTTGTAGGATGGCAAGACAAGAAACAAGCAAACATTTCTTATCTTTAGCTTAAGATATAAATAAAAATAAAAATATGAGTGGTGTTTAATTTAGTGGAGAAGACGAGTCTGTCCACTCAAAATAATGGCTCTATGATTGAGATGTTGACCTTAACTAAGCAGCCAAAATTCTTCTTCTGTGGCATAACATGTTCTGTAAAATGGACCACTTAGTACACGTGTGTGTGGGTCCTACTACCCCCTCCCCCCTTCTAACCCTTTACCTAACTATGAACTCTCTACTCTACTGTACTACTTTTCTATGTTCTTTTTGGTCTTTAATGCACTTGCTTTTTTTTTTTTTTACTTTTTTTTCTTTAAACACTTCGTACCATACCATGTTCCATATCTCTTTCATATAATATAAATAAAGCATTTACCCTGTTTAGACAGAATCTTTGAGATGTATATCAATCGTACTAGGTTTGATCCTAGATAATTTGGCGTTAAATCTTGTCGGACAGTCAAAAGTGTTACATGATCTGATTAATTCCTTGGTCTTAAGTAAAATTATACGAGGGGCGGAGCTAGAATGCAGAATGCGGGTTCGGCTAAACCTAGTCTCTTTAGTCCGAGTATTGTATTTATTTTAAGAAATTTATTGAATTTGTATAAATTATTAACTTACAACCTAGAAATTTAAATGGACTATGAACCCATAAATTTTAAATCCCGATATCGCCTTTGTATATACATATGGGGTTGCACTCACAAGTGTGCAGTGGCGAAGCCCGGAATTTTCTTAAAGGTGTTCGAACTTGAAATAAGTAAAAGAAAAATTCTGACAAAGGGTGTTCAATATATGTTATGTACCTCTAAAACCTAATATTTTACCTATATACACAGTGTAATTTTCCGACAAAAGGTGGTCAACCAAAATGTGGTTTCACCCCTGCGAGTGTGGCCTAAAAGTTGATGAAGCAAGTAAAAATTATTTGAGACGGGGATTCAACTTCCAGTACAAACAAAAAAAAAGTGATATTATTATGTGAATCGATCCTACTACTTCTGGTTCTGGGGTTTCCATGCTTGAAAAAAAAACCCGGGACGTGTCGTCCAAATCATCGGTCCGGTACTAGATGTAGCCTTTCCCCCGGACAAGATACCAAATATTTATAACGCTCTGGTAGTTTAACATCGAGATAGTGTTGGTCAACCAATTAACGTGACTTGTGAGGTACAACAATTATTAGGAAATAATCTGAGTCTCATTCGCCTTAGTATTGATGGCCAGACTTACTCGATATATGTCCTATAGGAAATAGCTAGATCGAGATGCAGTTGGTTTTTAAAATAAAAAAGATAAAGATACATATGGGCCCTGTATGATAAGGCATAACATGCAAGCCTTACGTGCATTAAGTAGATGAGATTTGTTTAAGTTGTCTAGATAGATTGAACCTTCCAATTTAGTACGTACCATCAATTGGCAACACATTTTGCTTCTTACGTTTTTTTGTTTGTTTGTTAGGCAAATTTCAACTGAAGGGTGAATCAAGAAGCCAAGAGAAGAGTCCTTAAGTCACAAATATAAAGTCATTCTAGTTGTCTTTGAAAACAGATGATGACATTTTGGGTAGGGTCATTATATTGTAGACAAATGAATCATTTGCATTTATATTGATTGGCATTACTCAGACAAAATATCCACTCGTATCTTTTGTATGTATAGTACTAGTACTCTACTCTACTCTACTATGGACTCATTATTAATTGTCACCTAACTCGTGTATCATAAGATTGAATCCTTTCACGGGTTGTTGTTAATATTTTTCTCGGCCTACAATCTTGTAAACAATAGGATAACAAATGCAAAGAAAACGTAACAATGTTGTGAAATCTTTAAGCTTGGACGATCGAGGCATATTCGCTCAATGTTGCGTAGTACAAGAGCATATTTGGACATTTTCCGTTTATAGAATGATACTTGGAATTTAACTATCTATGTAAATTTGACATTCTTGTTAACTGTTATGAAGCGATTATAGTGTATTGTAAATCGCTAATATGAGAAAATAGAGACAAATGCTTGTTTTAGCTAAAAATAGATCATAAAAGAGTGACACTCTCTATTCTGGCAATTCAATTTATTAGTGTTCAATCTTTCTCACCTTATGTGACGCCATTTTGTTAAACAAACAAAAAATGTTGACTTGACTTGTACTGTATGTATTATATAAGTAGTAATGGTAGACTATATCACTCTTATGGGTTTGAATTTTTGAAATTTGCGAAAGTTGTGTGTTTATAATAATATGGTGTCAATTTTTCAGTCTAAAAATTTATAAAATATTAAAAAAGAACTGCCATATAAGTTGGAACAAGAAAATTGTACATTTAATCACGCAGCAACATGCTCACGAGAATTACTTTAGGTTTGTCCTGCAAATTAACTTCCATATTGTACAAGATACTAGAGCAATTCAGTGCACAAAGTATCTTGTGTTTAAGTAGGGTTTGGGGAAGGACCGCATCTCGAGAAGCGTAATATAAACAGTTTACTCTAATGCAAGTATCAATTATTAATTTTACGGTTTGAATCCATGAACAGGAGATCACAAGAAGACTACTTTACTATATTGTATCGCATAAAAATATTAACCTGCATTAAAATAAAGTAACCTAAGTGATGCTAGTGACACGAGAGAAGATTTGGTACCTAGTCTAAAAGAGGGTACTATTATATTAAAATAGCTTATTCCAAAGCCATTTGCGTGCAGAAAGAGGACATTAAGACACTAAAGTTGCAAAATCTAAGTGGAAGATGCAAATCATCTGTTTGATCAAATCAAAGATTCTTCTTGAGAAAGGTGCACACCATTTTTACCAAGTACGCTTTTAGCATGAGTCCTCACGTAACCAGCTATATGTGAGAATCAATTGATTTTTACCACAGTATAACAACAACAACAACGACAAACTTAATATAAACTCCCAAAAAAGGTTAGGAAAGAATAATATATACGCAAATCTTATTCTTATATTCAAAGGCATATCTAGGTCTTAGATTATGAGTTCACGCGAACCGATGCTCCACTTCCTAAACACGTATAACAATGTATATTCTTCAAATTTACTTAAATATAGGTGTGTGCACCCATTTCCAAGGACTCCTATATATGTTGCAATAATTACTGAGTGCGCTTATACAAGTGAAATTGACGGTTTAAATCTCACTTCGGATGTCTTGTTTTCGACATGGAGTGTATATATATATAGGGGCGGATTTACCTTGATACTGTTTCATCGTAATTATATATATAT
>ML266798.1:0-15093 GCA_005239495.1 Nicotiana undulata
TTCTGGGATTTGTATATGGGTTTTACTTCGAAATTGCTATGTTATTTTTGGCTATTTGTTAATCTTCATATCGTTGACCATCGATGCTTTAGTTATCTTATCTGTGTTAGTTGTTAATGAATTTTATCTAGTTCAAATGTTGTCTTGTCTAGCGGGTTCAACGTTAGACGCAGTCATGGCCCGAAGGTGGGATTTCGGGTCGTGACATTCACTCTCTCTCTTTGTCTCTTCTTCTCCCCTTCTCTCTAGAACCTTCTGGTTCTTTTTCTTCTCCGATGGCTCTTAGCTTGCCTCCGGCCACCTCCAGCCTCTCCCCTTTCGACCACCAGCCACCCTGACGCCTCCTTGCTCCGGCTTACTTTACCTCTGAGACCGCCATGGGTCTCTATCATACCCAACGACTACTGGAGCTTTGCCTGGGTTGAGTCCGGCCTTTCTCCGATGGGTTTTAACGCTGCCATGCCTTCCTCACCACCATCCATGAGTTTCACGGCAGGTTCTCTTGTTCTTACTCTGGTTCTTACAAAACCCTAATTTTTGACTTGAACCTCTTGAATCTCTGTTATCTTTAACGATTTTAAACTTGTTTTTTTATGTTTTACACTATTCTCAACTCGATCTTTAAGATTCATCAAGTTTAAAACGTTTTTGAGTATTTTTAGTTAGGATTTTCTCTAAGTTTTTTCTATACTGGCTCAAACTGATTTCACTTGTATGCTTGAGTTTTTCCCTTGCATATTTACTGATTCCATGCTCTTACTGTTTTTAACATTGTTTTATGTTGAAAATCTTAATTTTCTTAGACTTCTATGTTCGTATCTTCATGCTGGTTGGACCATTTGAATCCTACTGAGTTTTCTCTTGACTATTAAGTCTATTCTCTGCATATTGTGATGATTTTGTGATTGTTATCTCGCCTATGTTAAAACCCTAATTTCTCTATGTCTAGCATGACTCTCTCTCTCTGTGTAAGTTTCTGTACCTCGAACATGTTCTACTGAGTTTCTAAGGCCTAACCTACTCGTGTTATCTATATGTGATTGTTTATGCATCTCTGAACTTGTCAGTGCTATGCTTATTAGCTTCTCTATATATGTGTTGAAATTTGGAGCATAAATCCCTCTTTATTGACTCTGATTTCTTCATTGAATGATGTGATTGAGAATATGAAAACCCTGCATGTTTGTTTAGACTGATTGATTCACTTACCTTGTTCATTAATTTGCTCTATTTGCTGAACTACTATGGCTTTCTGAATCTAGTCTTAATTGTTTACCCTATTATTCCTTCCCTTAAATCGAGTCTTGACTGATTTTACTTTGCCTTATGAAACTATGTGTTTTACTGTTGAATTCCAATCCCTTAATTTAAGGCAGTGATTTGTCTTGATTCTTCAGTTAATTGATTCTGAGATTCCTTGTTACTTAACAGACCTTGATTGTCTCCTTATTTAAGTCTTGTGCTGACTTTATTTACCTTATATGGCTATGTGTTTTACCATTTTGAGTTTGAATCCTTAACTTAATGGAACCGGGTATTTTCTTACACTGATTTGATTCTGTCTTCTTTTTACCATTGTCTTTTACCACCTATTTGCAACTATAAATACTCTATGTATTTCCATGACACCGGACACACAGACTTGTGTTCAAACTTATTCTCTTTTATCGATACTGCTCTAAGCTATCTTGTGCTTTCTCTCTTTCTTTCTTTACTCTGCTATTACTCTCTCTGCTATTGTCTATCATTAGTCGGCTATAGGCCAAGGCTAATATTGTGTGTTCACTTTGCTCTTGCATTCTTTTGTGCTCTCTCTTATCACTGGTATGTTCTAATTAATTTCTAATTCCCAAACCAATGTGTTTATTACTATCTCAGTTCATTATATTCTTAATTGTCTTCTACTTATGCTTCTACTGTTCAGCATGTAGCTAGTTCCTGTTTGCCTATCAATACTTGCCATGCTCACCTCTTTAGGATTTCCATGTTTATGATTGAATCAATACTTGTCGTAGGCCTTGCCTATTCCTATATGCATCTGTTTCCCTTTCCCTTTCACGTTCAGTATTATGTATCCCCTGAACCCCTTTTACCTATTAGTACTTACCCTGCTTATGATTTACATGCTTGCATGACTGTTGTTCGCTCTTAATCTCACCTGTTATGACTATATTCTGTTACTGTCTACTATCATTTCCTTACCTTTTGATTTGTATAATTGTGTTGATGAGCTTCTTAAGTCTATGTGTCTCTTCTGACCTACTCGTCCCCAATCCCCCATTGTCTTTGATTGTTTGATTGGTCTGTTACTTCTCTGACCTTACTACTATTTTCAAACGCTTTTATTTTTCAAAATAATTCTTGAGTTGTAGAGTTTTCTCAACTGAAATCTTTTCCAAAACCTCGGTTCCTCTTTTAAACTCACTCCTAGCACTTCACACTATTCCTAGAAACTTAAGTTCCACCCCCTCAGTGTAAGCATTGCCTAGGGAACCTCTTGAGTTCCCTCTAAACTTTGACGCACTGAGGTTGGTGATTCCACACTGCACATGCTCAACTTTGGCAAATATGTTTGGGTGCTGGTATTGGCTAAGGACCCACGAGTTTCTTTGGGAGATTTGCCGCACCCGAACCATGAAAGGCTGTGAAACTCGAAAGGATTGAGGTTGGGAGATATGGTCCTGGTTGAAGGCTCCCTATAGAATAACTTTTTTTTTCTTTCATTAATGTAATTTATTATTCATGTTTGTAATAACTTGTAAACGAATATTGGGGCTGGATAGTGAATGTGGGAGGGGTTATGCATGCTTAGCCTAGGTGATGGGTAAAAAACATGACTCTAGGACTTTATTTATGCATTAGATAACTTGTATAGGACATGCATCTCACATAGTAGAAATCCTGTTTTAGGTCTTTCACTTTCAGCATGTTATCATCCTCATTTCATAATCCTGATAAGTTAATAACAAGCCTAATAAACTGTCATAAGGTCACTACTGCACTTCCATCTTAGAAACCATGTGTTAGGAATTTCTATGTGCATTAGATATCATGTCCTTATGACTTCTTATCTGTTCTAATTATAGTAGTTGAACGCCTAATTAGCATGTTAATCTAATAACCTTGTTAAAATATGGCTAAGTGGTTTAAAACGCTTCTGCAAGTATACTATCCTGCGTTTCTAATCAAATATGCATGTTCACCCTTCAAAACAAATAGGCAATCTATACGAACGCCTAGGAAAACCTTAGGCCTAATACATTATTAAAACCTAATCGTGTTTCACTCAGCTGGTATTAGAACCAATTAGTCCCTTTTGTGAAATTCTTAAACTTTGATGCTTTTCATTCCTGTTTTGCCTCTCTGAAGCTCACTCTACTTTTACCCAAAAACTCCCGCTCTATTTTTAAATAATTTTGAAGTTGTGCATTTTATTTCTCATTACTGATTTCCTGATTCCTGTTCCATTATGTCTTCCAACTATTAGGTTTCAAAGTTACTTCATTCTGTAAAAGTCATTCTGTCTCTGAATACTTGTTGAACCATTTTCTAAAAGCGATTTATTAAGGTCTTATGAACTACTGGATTCTCATACTCATTTTTTATTACTGAATTTCAAAATTAAAATATTCCTGTCTCGACTACTGTTTTTTTGAAAGCTATCTTCCTTTACTGGAATTTTTTTAAATTACTGTATACTTCTAACTGCTCAAGCTGCTGCGTTTCTGAAAATCAATCATCTCCTTTTATTATTCAATCTTAACTGAACCTTCTGCTTTCACTGCTAAGTTGCTAAAATATATCTTTTTTGAAACTTACTGTTTCAACTTCAGCATTCCTGTTTTTAAAACTCCCATCTTTGAGACCTTAAATGTGTTTGAGACGTGCTACCTACGTGTTTACTTGTGGAGGGATCTGTGAGCCCCGCATCTGCCCTTATGTATTCCCAATATATGTAGTCCTATTTGTTTTACATGTCGATTAGAATTTTGTCCTTTTAAACCTAAGAGTCCAGCCTAGTACCCACCTTGTAGGATTAGTAGTCCTAAATACCCTCCGGGACTTATAGAATGGGACGGGTAATGGCACGCAATAAGCATTCGTAACCAACACACGCATTTTAAATAACCTTTACGGGGTGGGCAGGGTAGAATACGGATATGATGACCGGTGCGCTAATATCACGTGTAGCCGCCTCTTCGAGGTGTGACATACCGGGTATTGCATTGATGTGATCCGTATTACTTTAAACCTAGGACAATTTCTTTTCAAATGTTTATTCAAATGCTTTCTCCAAAACTTTTAAAGATTTTCATGCTTGTCTGAAATCCCCTCGTATATGAACCTTACTTGCTATTTGTTCACCGTCCTAATTCACAAAACGTCTTGGCTGGGACCCGCAGTTGTGGATCTTGAGGGGTGCCTAACACCTTCCCCTTGGGATAATTTCAAGCCCTTACCCAATCTCTGGTAATGCAAACTAGTTCACGAGTTATCAACTCTAGGTGCCCTAACGCACCATAAAAATCGTTAGGTGGCGACTCTTCCTTAAACCCTTTCCTTTAAGAAGTTGTCCAAAATGTCATAAACCCGATCTCTCCGTACATAACCCGTGCGATAGAAAAAGGGGGCGCGACAATTACTACTACTCAGTGAGACCAAACCAAGATATCACAGAAAATAATAATAAGAACAGTTTAAACCAAATAAAGGGGACGCAATAATCCTACGGAGGAACAAATATCCAACAGGTAATGATTAAGCACAGAATTACAGTTAGACAGGTAACAAGTAAAGCAAGAAGGGGAACAATATAGGGGAAACTGGAGAAAACAGGTTAAACTGGTAAGTTGATGGCGCATAGGTACTTGTCACCTCACGTATACGCCGCTCACATGATTTATCACATAACAAACAATTTCAAAGGTTCCTAAACCCTCAAGCCAAGGTTAGACACAACACTTACCTCGATCCGCAGGCCAACCACTGCTCTAGTACCGCTTTTCCTCGAGAATTCACCTCCAACTCACTCGTATCTAGTCATAATTAGCTTAATACCATCAATTATCACTAAAGAAATCAAATTCAATGCAAAATTATAAAATTCCCAACATTTCCCCCAAAAAGTCAAAAACGACCTTGGGCCCGCTTGGTCAAAATCCAAAATTCAGACCAAAACTCGATTAACCATTAACCCCGAGCCCGGATATATGATTGATTTTGGAATCCGACCCCAATTTGAGGTCTAATTTCCCAAATTTCAAAATACCTAGTTTCTACCCAAAAGTTCCCAATTCCACCATGAAAACCTTAGATTCTAGGTTGAAATCTTATAAAATGAAGTGAAAGATTGAAAGAAATGAGTTAAGAATCACTTACCTATGATTTGGGGAAGAGGTTGCCTTTGAAAAATCGCCTAGAGGGTTTTTAGTGTTTTGAAATGTTTAAAAAATGAGAAACATCCTGTATAAGTAGAGACTCATCAGCTGCAGATGTCGCATTTGCGACCAGAATTGCGAAGCTCGCAAATGCGATCAATTTGTCGCAAATGCGAACGGGCACCTTCCGCAAATGCGGTTCTTTTCTCGCAATTGCGAGCCTGCCCGCCCAGCCCCTTGTTCGCAAATGCGAAACATCATCGCAAATGCGAGGCTCCCTTTTGCGAGCCGCACCTCGCAAATGCGCGATCTACAGACCTGAACACACACCAGCAATCCTTTCTAATTCTTTTCCACTCCGTAGCCTATCCGAAACTCACCGGAGCCCTCGGAACTCCAAATCAAACATGCACACAAGTCTAAAAATATCATACGGACTTGCTCGTGCGATCAAATCGCCAAAATAACACCTAGAACTACGAATTTGGTACCAACACCTATGAATTTCTCAAGAACACTTTAAAATTACTATTTTCTCACCCGGACGTCTGAATCACGTCAAATCAGTTCCGTTTCTCACCAAATTTCACATAAAAGGTTTAGATATCATAACAGACCTGTACCGAGCTCCGAAATCAAATTACGGGCCCGATACCATCAAGATCAAACATTAACCAATTTCTTAAAACCTTTATAATTTCAGTCTTTCAGTTTTAATCAAAAATTCATTTCTTAGGTTAGGGATCTCAGAATTCGATTCTAGGCATACGCCCAGATCCCTTATCTTACTACGAACCCATCGGGGCCGTCAAAAAATGGGTCTAGGTCCGTTTACTCACAACGTTGACCGAAGTTAACTAAGATCATTTTTAAATGTCAAAAATTATTATTTTTTCAATTTCCACATAAAGGCTTTTCGGAATTACGCTCGGGACTGCGCACGCAAATCAAGGTGGGTAAAACTGAGATTTCTAGGGCTAACGAGCGCATAATAGAGTCCTAAATCACAAGATGACCCATTTGGGTCATCACAATCTCCATCTCTAAAACAAATGTTCGTCCTCGAATGAACATAGAAAGTACCTGAACTGGCGAACAAGTGGGGATATCTACTCTGCAGGTCTGACTCGGACTCCCAAGTAGTTGCCTCAGCAGGCTGACCTCTCCACTGCACTCGAACTGAAGGATAACTCTTCGACCTCAACTGACGAACTTGGTGGTCTAGAATGGCTACCGTCTCCTCCTCATAAGTCAGATCCTTATCCAACTAGACAGAGTTGAAATCTAATACATGGGACGGGTCACCATGATACTTCCGGAGCATGAACACATGGAATACTGGATGAACTGATGATAATTATGGAGGCAACGCAAGTCTATAAGACACATTCCCTATTCTCTCAAGGATCTAAAATGGCCCGATATACCTAGGGATCAACTTGCCCTTATTCCCAAATCTCATGACATCCTTCATAGGTGACATTCGAAGCAACAACCTCTCCCCAACCATAAATGCCACATCGCGAACTATACGGTCAGCATAACTCTTTTGCCTGGACTGAGCTGTGCGAAGTCGATCCTGTATAATCTTGACCTTGTCAAAGGCCTCCTGAACTAGATCTATACCCAATAACCGAGTCTCTCCCGGCTCAAACCATCCAACTGGCGACCTGCACCGTCTACCATATAATGCCTCATAAGGAGCCATCTGAATGCTCGACTGGTAGATGTTGTTGTAGGCGAACTCTGTAAGGGGCAAGAACTGATCCCACGATCCTCCGAAGTCTATCACACAAGTGCGGAGCATATACTCTAAGATCTTAATAGTACGCTCGGATTGCCCGTCCATCTGAGGATGAAATGGTGTGCTCAACTCAACCTGCATACCCAACTCATGCTGTACTGCCCTCCATAAGTGCGAGGTAAACTGCGTACCTCGATCAGAAATGATAGACACGGGCACACCGTGAAGGCGAACGATCTCCCGAATATAAATATTTGCCAACCGCTCTGAAGAATAAGTAACTGCCACAGGAATGAAGTGTGCTAAATTAGTCAGCCTATCCACAATGAACCAAACGGCGTCGAACTTCCTCTGAGTCCGTGGGAGTCCAACAACAAAGTCCATAGTGATACGCTCCCACTTCCACTCAGGAATCTCTATCTGCTGAAGCAAACCACCTGGCCTCTGGTGCTCATACTTCACCTGCTGACAATTCAGGCACCGAGCTACATAAGCAACTATACCCTTTTTCATCCTCCTCCACCAATAATGTTGTTGCCTGTCCTGGTACATCTTGGCAGTGCTCGGGTGGATAGAATACCGAGAACTGTGAGCCTCTTCAAGTATCAACTCACGAATCCCATCAACATTAGGCACATATACACAACCCTGCATCCTCAAAACGATGTCATCTCCAACGGTAACCTGCTTGGCACCACCATGCCGAACTGTGTCGCTAAGGACCATCAAGTGTGGGTCATCATACTAACGATCTCTGATACGCTCGAACAAGGAAGACTAAGCGACTGTACAAGCTAGAACACGGTTAGGCTCTAAAATATCCAGCCTCATAAACTGATTGGCCAAAGTCTGAATATCTGAAGCTAGCGGCCTCTCACCGACTGGAATGAATGCAAGGCTGGCCATACTCATTGCCTTTCTACTCAATGCGTCGGCCACCACATTGGCCTTTCCCGGATGATACAACATGGTGATATCATAGTCTTTCAATAGCTCCAACCATCTCCTCTGCCTCAAATTAAGATCCTTTTGCTTGAAAAAATACTGAAGGTTGCGATGATCCGTGAAAACCTCACATGGCACGCCATAAAGATAGTGCCTCCAAATTTTCAACGCATGAACAATGGTTGCCAACTCTAAATCATGGACATGGTAATTTTTCTCATGAACCTTCAATTTCCTAGACGCATATGCAATCACCTTGCCCTCCTACATCAATACCGCTCCGAGCCCAACACGGGAGGCATCACAATACACCGTGTAAGATCCTGAACCTGATGGTAATACCAACATCGACGGTGTAGTCAAAGATATCTTGAGCTTCTGAAGCTCGCCTCACACTGTCCGACCACCTCAACAGGGAACCCTTCTGGGTCAACCTGGTTAACGGGGCTGCTATAGATGAGACTCCACAAAATAACGGTAATAGCCCGCCAAACCCAAGAATCTCCTAATCTCGTAGCTGAAGTGGGTCTAGGCCAGTTCTTGACTGCCTCAATCTTCTTAGGATCTACCTGAATACCCTCTGCTGATATGACGTGCTCTAAGAAAGCGACTGAATCCAACCAAAACTCGCACTTCAAAAATTTGGTATACAACTGACTGTCCCTCAAAGTCTGGAGCACTATCCTGAGGTGCTGCTCATGCTCTGACTGCGGGAGTATATCAAAATAACATCAATAAACACAATCACAACGGAATCCAGATAAGGCTTGAACACTTGGTTCATCAAGTCCATAAATGTTGCAGAGGCATTAGTCAACCCAAAGGACATCACTAGAAACTCATAGTTCCCATACCGCGTACGAAAAGCTGTCTTAGGGACATCGGATGCCCTAATCCTCAACTGATGGTAGCCCGATCTCAAATCAATCGTCAAAAACACCTTGGCACCCTGAAACTGGTCAAACAAATCATCAATCGTCGCCAACGGATACTTGTTCTTGATGGTGACTTTGTTCAACTGTTGATAATCTATACACATCCTCACAGACCCATCCTTCTTCTTCACAAAAAAAAATGGGTGCACCCCAGGGCGAGACACTAGGTCTAATGAAGCCCTTATCAAGAAAATTCTGCAACTGTTCCTTCAATTCTTTCAACTCTAGTGGGGCCATTCGATATGGCGGAATAGAAATGGGATGAGTGCCCGGAGCCAAGTCAATACAAAAGTTAATATCCCTGTCGGGTGTCATCCCCGACAGGTCTGCAGGAAATACCTCAGGAAACTCACGAAAAACAGGAACAAAATCCATAGAAGGAACCTCAGTAGTAGAATCACGGACATAAGCCAAATAAGCCAAACACCCCTTCTCGACCATACGCCAAGCCTTCATATAAGAAATAACCCTGCTGGAAGAATGGCTAGGAGTCCCTATCCACTCTAATCGAGCCAACCCCAGCAAGGCTAAGGTCATTGTCTTGGCATGACAGTCCAAGATAGCATAATAAGCTGACAGCCAATCCATGCCCAATATAACATCGAAATCAACCATATCAAGGAGTAGAAGTTCTACACTGGTCTCAAGACTCCCACTAGTGACCACACACGAACGATAAACACTATCTACAACGATATCATCCCCCACATGTATGGACACATATACAGGGGCACTCGCCGAATCGTGGGGCACAACCAAATATGAAGCAAAATAAGATGATACATAGGAGTAAGTAGACAACAGATCAAATAGAACTGAAGTATCTCTACTACAAACTAAAACAGTACTTGTAATGACAACATCGGATGACTCAGCCTCAGGTCTGGATGGAAAGGCATAACATAGGGGCTGGGCCCGACCACTCTGAACTATATCTCTGGGACGACCTCTAACTGGCGGGCCTCCACCTCTAGCGGCCTGAGCTCCACCTCTAACCATCTGGCCCCTACCTCGAACTTCCTGACCCCTGCCTCTGGCTGCCTGAGCATGCGGTGCAGCAATTGGTGTTGGAACACCCAAAAATCTCGGACAGGTCCTCTGAATATGCCCATAATCACCACACTCAAAGCATCCATCCTGATATTATGGCTGTGAAAACTGAGACTGACCCTGACGAGCCGGCTGACCACGATAATAACTCTAAAAAGGAGGTGCTCTGATATGAGCTGGCAGCGCACTATAGGCTGGCTACCCAGAAGGAGGTACATAAGAACAACGACTCCCAGAAGCACTGTGAGATACCTGAAGCGCTGAATAAAATGGCCTAGGAGGATGGACTCTGTCAAAAGCACCCCTGCCTCTAGATAAGGCGTCGTCGAACACACCGGAATGATGAGGTATCTTATCTTTGACCTCCCTGTCCAAGAACCATCTCGACTCGCCTGGACACATTGGCGGCATCCTGGAAAGAAACCTTGCTCCCAGTCTCCTTAGCCATATGAAATCTAATTAGCTGAGCAAGTCCCTCAATAAACCTCCTCACCCGCTCTCTCTCTGTGGGAAGCAAAAGAATAGCATGACGAGCCAAATCCATAATACGAGTCTCATACTGAGTAACAGTCATGCTGCCCTACTGTAGACGCTCGAACTGACGGCGGCGCTCCTCTCTCGTAGTGATAGGCGGAAACTTCCCTAAGAAGAGATGTGAGAACTGGTCCAAGTAAGAGAAAGAGACCCAGATGGTCTAGTCAATAAATAATCTCTCCACCATTTCTTGGCGGAACCAGTCATCTGAAAAGCAGCGAGTTGACCCCATTGGTCTCCACTATACCCATGTTCCGAAGAACCTCATGACAACTATAAAGATACTCCTGGGGGTTCTCTAAAGTAGCACAACTGAAGTGAACTAGAAAGAGCTTGGTAAATCTATCCAATCTCTACAAAGCCTCAGAAGACATAGTTGTCCCATCACCGGGCTGTGCCACAACAACTGACTGAATTACCCCGTTTGGATGAGTTGCTGGGGTTTGGAACTGGAGAGACATATGCTCCGGAGTTGGTTCCATAGGGAATACGCCAGTCTGGGCCACACTCTTTATAAGGCCCACTAATCGGACCAAAGCATCCTGGAGCACTAGGGTGTCAATAAACCCCTCGGGGACCTGAGCTGGTCTGGAAGGAATAGTCTAAGATGGAACCTCCTCATCGAACTCTACCTGAGGCTCAACGGCTGGGGCTGCTTCTCGGGCTCTGGGCTGAGCCCTGCCCCTGCTTCGGCCTTGACCTCTGCCCCTCGTAGGAGCTGCTGCTGGAGGCTCTGGCTGCTTATCAGCAGAAGAAGCGATACGTGTTCTTGCCATCTGCAAGAGAATAAGAATTGGAGAGTTCAATTAGTATGGTGATAACAAAATCGCATGACAGAGTTGAATAAAAGTGAAATTTGTTCCTAGAATTCATAGCCTCTAGGAGATAACGACACACGTCTCCGTTCCGATCCCCCAAGCTCTACTAAGCTTGTCCGTGAATTGTGAGACCTAAGCAACCTAGTGCTATGATACCAACTTGTCACGACCTGAATTCCCATCGTCGGGACCGTGATGGCGCCTAATGTTGCACTTGCTAGGCAAGTCAATATTAGAGATTTACAACATAATAATCTTTAAATTTGTGGAGAATGACTACGATTTAACACATGATAAATTAATAAAGAAGCGAAAATTCATAATAACACTGCATATATTTTATTTATATATCTATCTTCCCGTGATCTAGAGTCACAACTCACGGATTACTATGATTTATCTACAAGTATGTAGCTGAAAGAAAAGTGTACAATTGTTTATGAACTAAAGAAAAATAGTAAAGGAGCATATAAGAGGGGACTCCAGGAATCTACGGACGTCGGCAGATCTACCTTGGGTCTCCTGCGTAGCAGTCAGCTGCAAGTCTCAGAATCCGTTCGGACCAATACCTGGATCTGCATAGAAAGTTCAGAGTGCACTACAACCGACCCCATGTACTAGTAAGTCTCGAGCCTAACATTGACGAAGGCGTGATGAGGCTACGGCCGGACACACGCAATATATATGTATATATATATATATATATATATATATATATATATATATATATATATATATATATATATATNACTCTCCCCAGACCCCACTAGTCGGATTTTACTGGGTATATTATTGTTGTTGTTGTAATTGTTACGGAGGAATAAAGGTGGATTGGTGGGATCGAGATGCACGCCGCATCAATATATGAGTTTAATTATTCTTCGTTGACTGTGTAGGTTATTCGATGGTTTTATATCTTGCTTAAGGATTAGTTATAGCTAGATATGGATAAGTATTCTTGAAATTTACTGCTTAAAGTTTCCGTTCTCCCTTTTCTGTCTTGTTATTTAATATATATATATATATATATATATATATGTATGTATATTAAATAACAAGACAGAAAAGGGAGAACGGAAACTTTAAGCAGTAAATTTCAAGAATACTTATCCATATCTAGCTATAACTAATCCTTAAGCAAGATATAAAACCATCGAATAACCTACACAGTCAACGAAGAATAATTAAACTCATATATTGATGCGGCGTGCATCTCGATCCCACCAATCCACCTTTATTCCTCCGTAACAATTACAACAACAACAATAATATACCCAGTAAAATCCGACTAGTGGGGTCTGGGGAGAGTAGAGTGTACGCAAACCTTACCCCTACTCCGAAAAGGGTAGAGAGGTTGTTTCCAGAAGACGGTCGGCTCAACAGGAGAGACAATAATATTAGAAAAGAAACAAAAGAAAAGGCATGTAACAACAAGATATATTAATATATATATATATATGTGTGTGTGTGTGTGTGTGTGTGTGTGTGTGTGTGTGTGTTGCGGCGCACATCCCGATCCCACCATGTATCAATATCAATATAATAGTTCAACCCTATTACTCTATTTCAATCCACCCTTATTCTTCCTATTGCGGCGTGCAACCCTATCCCCCTGAATATTCATATTCACCCTTATTCCTCCTCATAAATCCTCCCTTATTCCTCCTGTTGTAGCGTGCAACCCGATCCCGCGATATCAAAATAAATTCCACATAGAGTATATAAATTCATGAAATTCACACAAGGCCCTTTACCAACACTTGAATATTAGAGCAAAGCAACCGGGAGCCGTATAAACCTCAATAAGATTACTACTACTCAGCGAGACCAAACCAAGATATCATAGCAAATGCTAATAAGGACAGTTTAAACCAAACAAAAGGGGAAGCAATAATCCTACGGGGGAACAAATATCCAACACGTAACGATTAAGCACAGAATTACAGTTAGACAGGTAACAAGTAAAGCAAGAAGGGGAACAATATAGGGGAAACTAGAGAAAACAGGTAAAACGGGTAAGTTGGCGGCGCATAGGTACTCGTCACCTCACGTATATACCGCTCACATGATTTATCACATAACAAATAATTTCAAAGGTTCCTAAACCCTCAAGTCAAGGTTAGACACAACACTTACCTCGATCGCCAGGCCATTCACTGCTCAAGTACCACTTTTCCTCTAGAATTCACCTCCAACACACTAGTATCTAGTCATAATTAGCTTAATACCATAAATTATCTCTAAAGAAATCAATTTCAATGCAAAATTATAAAATTCCCAACATTTCCCCCAAAAAGTAAAAAATCGACCCTGGGCCTGCTTGGTCAAAACCCGAAATTCGGGACCAAAACCCGATTACCCATTCACCCCCGAGCCCGGATATATGATTGGTTTCGGAATTCGACCCTAATTTGAGGTCTAATTCCCCAAATTTCGAAATACCTAGCTTCTACCGAAAAATCCCCAATTCCACTATGAAAAACTTAGATTCTAGGTTAAATCTTGTAAAATGAAGTGAAAGATTGAAACAAATGAGTTAAGAATCACTTGCCTAGGACTTGGGGAAGAAGTTGCCTTTGAATAATAGCCTAAAGGGTTTTTAGTGTTTTGAAATGTTGAAAAAATGAGAAAAATCATGTCTAAGTAGAGACCCATCAGCTGAAGATGTCGCATTTGCGACCAGTGCTTCGCAATTGCGAAACTCGCAAATGCGAGAGAATTATCGCAAATGCGAAATCTTCACATTTCTGCAGCTATCGCGAATGCGAATAGGCACCTTCAGCAAATGCGGTTCTTTTCTCGCAATTTCGAGCCTGCCCAACCCAGCCCCTTGCTCGCAAATGCGAAACATCATCGCAAATGCGAGGCTCGCATTTGCGAGCCAGACCTCGCAAATGCGAGATCTGCAGACCTGAACACACACCAGCAATCCTTTCTAAGTCTTTTCCACTCCGTAGCCTATCCGAAACTCACCCGAGCCCTCGAGACTCCAAACCAAACATGCACACAAGTCTAAAAATATCATACGGGCTTGTTCGTGCGATCAAATAACCAAATAACACCTAGAACTACGAATTTGGCACCAACACCTATGAATTTTTTAAGAACACTTCAAAATTACTATTTTCTCAACCGGACGTCCGAATCATATCAAATCAGTTATGTTTCTAATCATATTTCACAGACAATGTTTAAATATCATAACGGACCTGTACCGGCATTCAGAACCAAAATACGGACTCGATACCATCAAGTTCACACATTATCAATTTCATAAAACCTTTATAATTTCATTCTTTTAATTTTAATCAAAAATTCATTTCTCAGGCTAGGGATCTCGGAATTTGATTCGGCCCATACGCCCAGATCCCATATTTTACTACGGGCCCACCGGGGCCGTCAAAATACGGGTCCGGGTCCGGGTCCGTTTACTCTAAACTTTGACCGAAGTCAACTAAAATCAGTTTTAAATGTCAAAAATTATTAATTCTTCAATTTCTACATAAAGACTTTCCGGAATTACGCCCAGAATGCGCATGCAAATCGAGGTGAGTAAAAATGAGATTTTTATGGCTAACGAGCGCAGAATAGAGTCCTAAATCATAAGATGACCCCTTTGGATCATCACATGAGGGTATTAGCCGGGGGGGGGGGGGGAGGGGGGGGGTTGGGGGGGGCGAAAAAGGAGG